>BSBK01005260.1:0-130000 GCA_027943335.1 Chamaecyparis obtusa
TAACAAGATATGTTGTCAAGCATTATTCAGCATAATGATATTGTACTATGCTGACTAATGTTTGAGCATATCTAGCTACAAATAGCTATATATATATATATATATATATATATATATATATATATATATATATATATATATATATATATATATATATATATATATATATATATATATATATATATATATATATATATATATATATATATATATATATATATATATATATATATATATATAGATATATATATATATATATATATATATATATATATATATATATATATATATATATATATATATATATATATATATATATATATAGATATATATATATATATCTTATATATATATATATATATATCTATATATATCTATATATATCTATATAGATATATATATATCTATATATATATATAAGAGCAGGTATGAAAATAAATCACTAGGAAAATTATGCAAGAGAATCCATTGGGGTTTTATGTATTTGCTGTAACAAACGTACCTATTTATACAAATGTCGATGTATTTAGAAAGATATGTCTGAAGCTATAACTTATTATCTTGCTGGAGTGTAAAAAGGGTTAAATTATTTACCGAGGGAAAGGAGACCAGATTACTAAAAATAATATTTATCTTATGTAAAAAGGCGGTCTGTACATATCTTGATATAGCTTCTTACATATAGACTTACCAATACATCTTAGCCATTGTTCAGCTTCTAATCTATTCAAAAGTAAACTATACATATAGGGGGACTATATATACATTTACTTGAAATTAAAACCTTATGAATACAGTTGCATAGTCCATACTATATATACATTGCTAGGTCAATTTGATTACCAGTCACTATTATTAGATTTCTGATGTAACAGAGGCTAAGTATTTTGTACAAGCTGCCATTACTCTATAGTAGAGTTATTCATTGGAATTACAGGTAACTTTAGTGTAGAGCCATTCATGGTTTTCTTTCCTCATTACTATGATACTTTCCCCTTCCTCTTTCTTAGATTTAGCATGTCTGGTACATCTTTCAACTTCGGGTGCTATGATCTGAATCTTGTCTTCCACAAAGTCATTTAAGAACACTAGAATGTTGAAACCTTCACTTCTCCGGTAATCTAAAAGCTCTACTATATCATGTTTGACCTGGAGAGTCTCATTGAACAAGAACTCTAAGCTCCTTGCCATAGTCGGCCAATTGGATTCAAATAGCTCTTCATCCTTGAAGACTACCAGTGGCATCCTCTGTTCTGGAGGAATTTGATATAGCTTGGAAAGTGTTGTTTTCATTATAGTCTCAGGATGTAGTGTAGTGATGTTTTCATCATTGAATACACCATTTTTTCTAACCCCAAGAGATAGTTCTTATTGAAAATTAACTTTGTTACCTGGATGATTTCCTCCTTCTCCCTTCCTGCTAGGAATGATAAAGCAATAAAGATCCCAATCACATTACCATTAGTTTTGTAAGTAAATTCATAATTGAAAACCTTCTATCCCAAAGCCTTCTCCAATGCCCTTCTTGTAGAGTTAGACAAAGACAGCAACATTTCATTCCACCTTTCAGGAGTTATACATCCCCGAAAGGCCATAACCCTGGTACTACCTTTATGGAAAGTGGAGAGCTTGGTTTCCATCTCATAGACTAGGAAACAGAAAGGCTTGAGAACCGATGGTCTGGTGATAAAAGAGATGCAACGAGATATATGTAGAACCTACAAAAGGCTAAGAGTAAAGCTAAAAGATGACACCACTGAAGCCCTGATACCCAGTGGATGGGGAAGATGGCAGCTAAAAAGGGGGAACAAAGCACGATACTCCCAGACCTAATGAAAATCGAGAAGGAAAGAAAGGCTAAATGAAGAGACATCAAGAAGCTGCCAGACAATTCCAGAAACATCGAGATGCCTCAATGCTAGAGACAACTCTAAAAAGGGATGAGTCATGAGAAGAGACAGAGACAATCATAAGGGCAAAGGGGCCACAAGCAAAAAAAGGGGGAGATAGGAGAGAGCATAACAAGGGGAAAGGCGAAAACTAAAGCTACAAACTAAGCCACAATGATTAAAAGGACTGGAAGGGCTATAACAAGGAGAGGGGGGGGACATCTAAAGAGGTAGTAGGAAACTAAAAGGCAGAAATTTAGTGATTGTGAGTAAAAAGAAGGATCAATCTGAAAGGATGATAAATGCTACCAAATAAAAGGCAATTACTAGATATAAAGGGAGTACTACCAATTAATAAGTAACTAATCTACTAATGCCAATTTGGTAGCATAGCCATCATTCCAATTGTTGTAATGATCATGTCTAGTGATAATTACCATCAATGTCTTTATCCCTATAGTGCAAATCTTGTCCTGTTCCTCGATCTCAACCTGAGAAGCAATAAGTTCTATAGGTGTTATAATCATTACAGCAATTGGCTATTAGGATGGATCTAACCTTATCGACAGACGTACATTAAAACATATATACATTTAACATTGTAATGATACTATTCTAATCCCAAAACATTACCTTATATAGGGGAGACTAATGCTAAAGGCAGAGAATATAATGGTTGGCTAAAAAGGGGAGGAAAATCTATGGGTTAAAAATTCTTGTAAAAAAACCTTTAACATCCCAGGGTTGACTCTTATCTATGTCTCCGACCTACAAAGTATTACATATTGATCTGAAATCTAATTGTACCTATCATCTAAAAGATTGAAGTCAAAGGCTCTTATTACAAATGTGGCTAACCTCTAAAAGTTTGAAATGAATGGGGATTGCCTGATGTATCCCCTTACATATTAACTTGGGCATACTGATCCATTGTAACGACTCCATTAGCTCCTAAATTAGCTAGCAAATCTGCCTCTGCATTACCTTCTCTATAAGTGTGTCTGATTTCATATTTAAATATACTCTCCATAATTTGATTAATCTCTTCTATCTTCGAGTTCAGAAGCCAATTAGGTGTTTTTTTGGTTCGGATGGCGTTGACGATTACTTGAGAATCCCCTTCAATTATAACCTTGGAAATGTTAAGACTCTTACATAACTTTAGGCCCTCTAATGCCGCTAAGCATTCTGCCATGTTATTAGTGGTAGGGTTGATAGGCTTGGAAAATTTGGCTACCACTTCTGACTTCCAATTATGAATAATCCCCCCAATACCTGCGTCCCCTGGGTTGCCTCTAGATGCACCATCAAAATTAAGTTTATACCATCCCTGTTTCGGAGGAATCCATTGACAGGAAGCTATGTCCACCTTTACTTTGGGTCCCCCTTTTCCATATAGGGGAGGAATGTCTAGTTTTGTCCATTTGAATCTAATTTTATTATCCCAGTTCTTGAAAGATTCTTCATAACTTAGCTTGTTTCTGAGTTTGCTATTAATAATTTCTACTATCGACGCTTCTATCTTGTTTGTGATTGAACACCATGGTAGTTTTTGATCGATGAAAATCCTTCTATTTCTTTCTTTCCATATTTCCCAAACAACAATTGATGGGGAGATAATCCAGATATCCTTATATAGATTGTCTTTATAAAGAGATGGCCATGCTTTAAGATTGTTTAATAGATCAGATTGAAGAGCAAACTTCCAACCTAAACATTGGTGAAGCCAATTCCAACAATTTTGCGCAAATCGATAGTTAAGGAGAATATGATTAACATCCTTAGAGTGATTCTCACACAGGGGGCATCTAGATGGCCCTTCAAATCCTAATTTATTAAGTCTGTCAGCTGTAAGAATTCTATTTTGCATAGCTGCCCATAAAAACATGCCTGCTTTAGGAAGGCAGGATTTATTCCAGCAAAGATTCAATGAAATATCTATATCATCCATTTTCTGCTCCCTAATGATAGAATTGTAGCCCTCTTTAACCGAGTAGTTTCCATTATTGGATCCTTCCCAGATTAAAATATCTGATCTAGATTTAGGAGATACCTCTCTAACTTCCAAAATTGCCAAGATATTCTGTTTCTCATGCCAAACAAGGTCAATTTCCTCTAATTTACTCCACTTGGAGACTCTATTCTCACAAAGGTAGTCCTTAAGATAAATACCTTTAACTCTTTTACATTCTTCCATAAACTCTAATGAAAAGCCTAGTTTGCTAAGGGGAGGAAGTCCTGCCCACGAATCATCCCATAATAGAGCTTGATCTCCTGCACCTACATCCCAAGATAAATAATTAATAATAATCCCTTTGCAGTCTTTAATAAAGTTCTAGATCTATGATCCTTTAACATGTGAATGCACCTTAAATATATTAATGGGGTCCACATCGGGAATATATTTGTTTAATAATATTATCGCCCATTTACTTCTAGATTCCTTATACATTCTCCACAATAGTTTAGCTCCCAGAGATTGATTCTGCCATAACAAATTTTTGATGCCTAGACCCCCCTTATATATTGGTTTACATAAGGTATCCCATTTAATAAGGGCAATTTTTTTGTCTTCTGATGGGCCCTTGCCAGTAAAAGTCCCTAAACATTTTGTCTAGACTATTTTTAATATTGGTAGGGAGGGGAAGGATTGACATATGATATGTGGGTATGGCTGAAAGGACTGATTTTATCATAGTCGCCCTCCTTGCTTTAGTTAACCATCTTCCTTTCCATGAACTCTTCTTATTTTGTACTTTGGTAATGACTTGTTGCCATAGTTTGGAGGATAAGATTCCTTTGTCCAAATCAATGCCGAGATATTTGCATGGGAATTTACCAATTTTGTACCCCATCATATTACATATCTCCAATTCTACTTTCAGAGAGGTGTTAATAAAGAAGATTTCTGATTTAGTGGGGTTGACGCGTTGTCCAAAGGCTTTCATATATACATTTAAAATGTCTTTGAATGCTCTAGCTTCTTTCCTGTTAGCATAGCCAGGCAAAATTGTATCATCCGCGAACTATTGGTGTGTAATATTTGGAACATTTTCTGCTGCCTTCAACCCTAATATTTTACCTTCCATTTGGTTCTTTGTAATGGTTCTTCCTAACGCTTCTACCAAAATGACATAGAGGAAAGGGGATAGCGGGTCTCCTTGTCTAATTCCTCTAGAAATACCAAAAAACCCTTTCGGAGTCCCATTGATTAGTATTGAAATTTTAGGGGTAGAAATATAATTAAAAATGAGATTAATCAATTGTTTTGAAAAACTCAAGGCTTCCATACATTTACAAAGAAATCTCCAGTCTACTTTATCATATGCTTTTTGTATGTCTACTTTAATAAGCATGCTAGGGTCCTTAGTAATTTGTTTAGTATGAACTACTTCTTGGGCTATAATAATTCCATCCAGGATCGATCTGTTTGCTACGAACCTTGTCTGTTCTTCAGATATAATGTTAGGAAGAAGTGTTTTAAGTCTATTCGCTAAACACTTAGAAAGAATCTTGTAAATAGTATTGCATAGGGATATGGGTCTGAAATCCCCTAGCTCCATACTTTCATTTTTCTTTGGGATTAAAGTGAAAAAGGTATTGTTAATTTCATTTAACAAAGACCCCGAGTTTCTAGTTGCTTCAACTGCTTGCCATACCTCCTCACCAACAAAGTGCCAGCATTTTTGGAAAAAGCCAGCTTGGAACCCATCTGGGCCCGGGGCTTTATCCGGATGGAGTTGGAACACCGTTGATTTCACTTCCTCTAGGGATAATTTATTGTTGATCATCTTGTTATCTGATTCCGTGATCAACTTGGGTATAGCTTTAAGCATTTCATTTTGTGCTTTCAGGTCAGTAGCTTCTATTTTATTAAGAAGGGATTGGTAAAATTGGGTAAGGGTAGTCGATATCTGTTCAGGATTTTCTGTGATGAGGCCCTCATCAGTCTTTAGTTTAGCAATTCTATTGAAGCTTCTTTTGAAATTTGTGGTATTGTGGAAGAATTTGGTATTGATGTCTCCTTCCTTAAGCCATGTTTCCCTCAACTTCTATTTCCAGAAGATCTCTTCTTTAAGGAGGATTTCATTGTATTTATTCATTAAATCCTTTTCTTTGTGATAGCTTTGTTCATTCATTCCTTGTGATATCACTATATTATTAAGGTCAGCTATCTCTTGTTCCAGCTGTACTTTTTCTTCGAAGATATTATAAAAATTATTTCTATTCCATTCTAATGCTTTATTCTTAATAATTTTTAATTTTGCTGTTAAGCAATACATTTTGGATCCTTTTACTGATATTTGATTCCACCATTCCTCTAAGAGGTTAATGAATTTTGGGTTTTGAAACCACATAAACTCGAATTTGAATGGATTCCTGGATGGTTTTGAATCCTCTGTAATAGAGAGCCGTATTGGAAAATGGTCCGATCCTGCCTCAGGAAGAATTTCTGTAGAATAAAGCTGATTAAAGTTGGCAGCATTAGTTCTAATGAAAAACCTATCCAGCTTTTCCGCAATGTGACTGAAACTAGCTCTTCTATTATTCCACGTGTATATGTCATTGCTTGTGTTAATGCTTATTAAGTGATTATCCATAGCCCACCTACTAAAATCTTTATGAGCTTGTGATAAGTATTGTGAGCCTTCGAATTTTTCCTCCGGATCTAGGATGGCATTAAAATCTCCTCTAATAAAGAAGGGGTATCTTGAGTTATCATTTAAAAAGAGGTGTATGTCATGTCATACTCTCCTTTTTTCTTCGTTAAGAATAGGTCCATATACATTGATTAAGATGAATTTCAAATTAGATTTTAGGCTTTTGATATCTAAAGCCATCCAATTATTATTATTAGATGTTGGAAATGCTGAAACTTTTCAGGGGTCCCACAATGTCGCTAACCCTCCGGAATGACCTATAAAAGATACAAATTCTGATTTCCATATGCCTAATTTCTTACTTACCTTGGCACTATCTTCTTTATTAAGTTTGGTTTCCTGTAATAAAATAATTTTGGATTCGAAGGTTTTTAGGTATCTCTTGATTAATCTCTATTTATTAGGGGCATTTAGTCCCCTAACATTCCAAGTATTGACTTTCATTGTCCTTTGGGAAGGCACTTCCCCTTCCCTGTGCACAGAATATTAGCGATCTTTTTTTGGTTACCTGCATTGCCATCTAAAGATCTCAATTCAACAGTTGATTTCCTACCTCTTTTCTTTTTAATTCTGTTAATATTAGGTGTGCTTAGGCTGCCTTTGTTCATGGCTATGCCCAATTGTCTATTTTCATTTGTAATCCCAAAGAGGCCTTCAATTGCATCCTTAACCAATGTTGAGTTTCCAGTAGACAATATTACCGAATTGACCCGCTGATCCGGGCTTTTTTGTTCATTTTCTGTTTGAGCGAGGGGTTCATCCCTCTCTATAATCTCTTCACCAAATATTTCTATTATATCTTCTAATTTCCTAGATAGATCCAGGTTTAGAGATTCTAACTCTACAGGGATTGAAATAGCTTGTTCCACCCCCTTTTCAATTTGGATTGCATTTGTCTCATCCTGTTTTGTGTTAGGCCTATCTTTTTCTTCTTCTCTGATTTTTATATCTAATTGGCCCGAATTTCTAACCGAATTACTCAGAAGGGCATTTTCTGAGAGTACCTTTTCTGGAGAAGAGGAGAGGGAAGGCTGAGTCAACCTATTGTCCTCATCCTCCTTTTCTTCTGGAATACATTCCTGAATTAGCTTAATTAAGGTTTCCTTTTGGTATTTTAATTCATCAAAATCACAAATCTCATCCATAAACATATCCATTAATTCATTCGTTAGTGATTCACCTAAGTAATTAATGATTTGATTATCTTCCTCTTTACATTTGCTTTCCTGATCTTCTATTGGTACTATATTAGAACATTCAGGCTTCAGAGTTTTCTTTGTTAGTAGATCATTCCCATTTAGATCCACAACACTGTTTACTTCACATTGTAAGCAAATTTTATTATTATTTCCTAACTCAATCTGTTCTAAATTAGTCTCTAGATTATCCTTCTCAGGGGATTTATGCATAATTTTATCTGATGTATTTTTAATTTCTGGATATGATGGCTCATTTACTTGAGGAGTTTCTAAGTTTTCAATAGGTATGTTAATTAATTCCTTAGTTATTATGTTTGCTTCTTGTTCAAAGGTAATTGAAACTGGAAATACATCTCTCTGAGGTGGGTTAATAGTTTTGCTAGGTGGCAGAGGGGAGGTGGGAGTAATTTCATATGCTGGTCTATCCTGAACTGCAATTTCAAAATTTCCTGTTACAATTTGGGTATTAGGATTAATATTATTGTCCACTTCCAATTTAGTTTCCATGATCTTAAAAAGAGGATAATTTTCCTCATCTCTCTGTGGATGAATGAATTCCTTATTGTTCGGGCATGTGGTAATGCTCATAGGCAATGTTGAGGGAGAGGGCTTATCTAGTTCTAGATCCCTTGTAGGATTAATTGAAAAACCTCCTCTATCATTACAAAACTGAATCTCCACATCTTTATCAAGTTGAGTTAATAGATTTATGCTTTTGTATGGTTTCAGAGGAATTGTATTTACTTCAATAAAATTCTCTAAGATTGTAGGATTGATTATAACAGAGTTGGAATTAAAACTTAATTGAATGGGGGAGATGTACTTTTGATGAAAATCCATTTCCACAATGATTGTTTTAACAACTTGTTTAAGTGTTGGCTCAACAATCCTGATGAAGTTACCAATTTTATTGCCTATAGTATAGATAATCTCCCTACTTGATAATTCCAAAGGTAGATTTTTAAGAGAGATCGTCATTTCTACTTTAAAATCCTTTAGATGCATTGGATTAAACAAAGGCAACCAGTCAAACAAAGAGAAAGAAATATTCCTAAGTTTAGTCACATTCTTTTCCATAATGTTGTTCTTCAAATTTTTATTATTGCATTCTATATAGATGAAATTATCCGTGAGGTGAGATATACCTACCTCCCTCGATAGTTGTGCTACTAATCCTTCTATCAAATCATTAACAGGTACTCTCGCGCCATTCCATAAACAAATCAAACCTATTTCTACTAAACGTTTATGATGCTGCAAAATGACATCATTATCTACAATGATTATATCATAGTGCAAACCATAATTAACCTTACCTGATTTTTGATGATTAATTCGCCTATGAGGAGGCGTGTAGGCTGCATTCTTAGAGTCATTATGGAATTTAACATCGTTAAAGCCATGATTAATCAGATTTTTTTGATCTTTACATGATGATGGCCTCTCCAACCTTCTACGGTGAGGAGGGCTATATTTTGTAATGCTATTCATTGAGTCTTCACAACTAGAAAAAAGAGCTGTACCATTTTGTTTAATTTTCCCCTCACAAAAGGGTGGGGTTTTAGCATGATAAGGGTAGGGCTTTTTGGCTTTAGGGTGGAATGCATCCTCCTTGTGTTGTCGGGCCCTATAGCCCTTATCCACCAAAACCCCAATCCTTTTATGTAGGGGTGTGTATGATTTTATGCTTTTATCATCCTCCCTAAGTAGATCAAAGGAATTTTTCAAAGAGATGCTGAAAAAACTGGGAGATGGAGAGTGCCTTAGTACCTTTTTCTTACTCTTTACCGTTTGCCATGTAAAATTTTGTTTCGGTATGCTCACGGGAGGCGCTTGAGCAGATAAAATCCTGCCTCCCCTCTTAGCAGATTGGGGTTCATCGGATCTATATTCTATTTTATACTCAGGTTCATCTGCTTTGGCGGTGCCGTAGCTTAAGGCCATCTTTCTTGCATACTTGGTCTTAGCATAAAAACTTAATTGTCTATCCAAAGATTGAACTAAAAAGATTTTTGGCCTTGTTACCCTACTCCATGAAGGGCTTAAATTATTTACCCTAGATTCTAGAATAGGTAACAAAACCCTAGTTGTATCTTTATACAAATCTTCTCGTAGTCCTTTCTCCTTCTTTTTAGCTAATGGAGATGCTTTAGAGGATTCAGCAGAGGACTTGATCGTGGCAAGATCGGAGTTTGAGGGTTTTGCCTATGCTCGATTATGAGTATCGAGCACTTCCATTTCCGCCTCCAGATCTACATTTTGTTTTGCCTCCTTTAAACTTCTTTCTTTTTGCTTAGTGATAAAGTCCTTTAAGTGTTCATATGTTGGATGAGGTTTCTCTTTTATCCTGCAATCCTTCCATTTATGGCCATAGAGCCAGCAATTGAAACAGTAGCTAGTGAATTCCCCATCTTTGTTTCTCTCCTCTGTGGTCGATTTGTAAATATCTGCCTTAGGTCTGGATATACCCTTACTGTTAGCATCTTTCACCAAACCTAGGTTAGAATGAATCAGACCTAGATTGATCTGCCGCCTTTGAAAGGCTTTTTTTCTTTGCAAGTGACTATTTCGCATTTTTGCTGCTCCTGCTCATTCCCAAACGTCCTATTTGATGCGTCAGAGAATTATTTAGCATTATCTCTTTGAAAATAAACATTTAATAATATATTAATCTAGATTTACTATAATAAAATTTCACTAAGGAAACAATTAAATTACTTCACCAACATTCTCCAACTGTAGATCTTAGTTTGTTAAATTTTTTACATAATCACTAACCCCTACATCATCATTATTAAAATTAAGTACTTAAATATTCCTCACCAAAAGAAAAATATAAAAGAAATTAAATAAATAAATGGATGGTACTACAACACAATTCATCCAAGGAAAAATTAATTCCCTTCACTATATAATACATAACCCAAGTCACAAAAATCAATAGTTTAGTTTCAAACTTAAACAAAAAAAACAACAAAACAATAAAAAGCCACTAAAATAAAGGGGGGGAAAAGAAAAGAGAACTTTAAAATGGGGATTCTTTTCACTCTAACCCTAATTTAGGAATTAGGGTTAGGGTGAAAAAGACACCTTCCAAAAAAAATCTCATTTCTTTTCTTCCCTCCTCTTTTGTCTTCCTCATTCATCCCCAAATCCTAGGGGAATTTTTTTTTTGCATTATCTTCCATTTTATTGCACGTAAAGAGCTAACAATGGATGCAAGAAAGGAAGAGGAGGAATTTCTACACTAAAGGAAGTATACTTATGGGTTTATGAGCACACATATATACATATTATATGTACATATGTATTCTCATATACTCATTTGTATATTCCCCCATTAGAACTGAATACTCAAGCTCATCCGACAATGAAGGTCGATCTCTATTAGTTTTATGTTGTAGTTATTTTATCAAAATAAGTTTCTTCATTTCCCTGTTTTGAAAATGTATAATTTTCCCTCCTTAGGGCAAAGCCCCTATATTTCATACACGTGTTGTTGTTTAATTATTTAAAAATAAATAAATGAGGAAGTGGAGGGGCCGAAGCCACCTCCACCTCCACAATTTTAAATATTTATTAATGAAAACAAAATTATATATATATATATATATATATATATATATATATATATATATATATATATATATATATATATATATATATATATATATATATATATATATATATCAAAGAGATATGCTGATTTTATCAGTCAAATATTTCCTTTTTTTATTAATAATTTGAGATGAGAATAGCCAGACTATTTATTTATTTTTTAAATTTTGTTTTCTGGAGTAAATAAATAAAACATTTCTTTACATACTAATTGGATACAATATAAAAGAAAATATATTTAATAACTAAGCAAATCTATATACCTATTTTCCATGTACATTTTTTTATATACAAGAAATTGATCAATATAAATTTATATATATATATATATATATATATATATATATATATATATATATATATATATATATATATATATATATATATATATATATATATATATATATATATATATATATATATATATATATATATATATATATATATATATATATATATATATATATATATATATATATATATATATATATATATATTTCATTTTTTTTTCAAATTACAAATAAAATGAAATAGCATTGGATGAAGACCCCAAAAACAAGATAGAATAAATGTGTTTCCTTTTATTGCAACAACATTAATGCACTTAGCAGAAAACTTATATATATATTTTGTAACATAATACTTTTCTAAGCTAAGGGAAGAATAGTGAACTTTCATAAAATTTATTTATGCTCCTAAACCCAACATATAAAGAAACACTATTTATTTACAAGGACAATCCATGCCTATATCTTTTTCTTTTACATTGCAAATACTAAATAAACATACTATTATGCCAAAATACACATCTATGCCTAAATACACAATAAATTAAAACTGCTATTATATTAGAGAGACTTACTAGCATAAATTTAACTTCTTAAAATACATTGTTTTAAAAATTACATCTCCCTAACTACATATAGAATACCAAGTAAATCTACTTCATTTTACTCTTTTATATAAACAATAACAAAATGGTTCCTTAAGAATCTCTTCTACAAATGATATCTTTTACTAACAACATAGAAGAACAAGATATATATTTTTAAAAATACATTCGCTAGCTTTCCCTTCCTTCACTTTCTTCAAGAGAAAAACTTCTTTTCTCAAGAAATCAAGGGCTTCCAAACCTGCAATGAAAATTTGGAAGGACCATGGGATGCTCACCTCCCAACCAAGACCTCTAAGAGGCCACCCTCGAGCTTGGAGAACCAACACATAGACGGGTATACAATAATCATAACCAAAACAATAATATTGCAAACATACTAACCACATGAAAACTCCCAACCAAGGATTTGCACAAAGGGTCTCACAATGACCTTATACTTGGGGTGAAGGTGGACCAAGTACACAATGGGGAGAAAGCCAAAGAAATAAGAACAAGCCTACACAAGACATCAAAAGCAACATCTTCACAACTCTCTCTTTCATAACTTCAAACCCTTATGGCCCCCAAGGCAATATGCCAAAACAAGCACTCCCTTATGACCCCCAAAAACAAAAATAGCTTCATGGAGCCCATACTCCATGTTTATCCCTCTCCTCCTTGAGGAGAGACTCTACACCCATGGACTATCCAAAATGCCCTTCACCCCAAGACTACTCTTCCCTCCCAAGGGTGAGTGTGGCCTTGAGACTCCCCAACACAAAAACACATACAAAGAAGGAAGAAACACAATACAACACAAAGAAAATAACACATGATATTCTCATCACTACACAAAATTCACATCTTACATTTACTTTCAATAACAAGCACAAAAAATTACAATGAAGAGAGCCACCAACCTAAGTCCAATGCAGATGGAAGATATGTTGAGGATGAGCTCCCTAAGTCCAAGCCTTTCCTCCTTTCCCAAGATTCTCCAAAATTAACTTGTCTCTAAGATAGAGAGTGGGTGTTCAAACTCTCCATAATGGAGAGTCCCCACTAAAAATACCTCCACACAACTCCCCACAACCCCTAGGGATAAGATATTCTCTTTCATTGGTTGGTCTTCCCTAAGCCCCTTACAAACTTTCCAAAAATGGATTCCTAAAAAGGTTGGCCAAAAAGTGGGCAAAGACTTTGCATCCTAATGGATGGGTGTTCTAATCAAGGCCTTGCTTCCAAAAGTTGATTTTTGACTATTTTGAAAATCTAACTTTTGGAAGGGTCTTTTGGTCAACTATGGGTTGTCCTATGGTTAAAATTGACCCTTATCCATAGACATACCAAGTGGGCTTACTAAAAAAGATCCAAACACACCCCTAGACACCTTTTTAGCCCCCCTAAAAGTCCATTTTAGGTTTCACTTCGAAAATCAAAGACATGACCATACCTCTAGTTCCCTAACCAAGGGATTCTCATGGGGATCCTAAAGGGGTACTTACCTAGGTTGGTGGGCATTCGGTCCTCAAGTGGAACATGTCATGGTGTCATGGCCACATGTAACACATTAAAAGTGTTAAGTGACACAACACAATTTACACATCACAAGCCACATGGCATTTCCACTTGAGCACTCACATAAACAAATTTACAATTACAATTTAACAAATTTAATTGAGACATGTAAGCTCATTATGTTTACAAATAAAATACAATACAATGAAGTTTTATCTTTCATTAGACACAACCTTGACTCACACTGAATTTACATTGGTCTATGTTTGGTTCCCTGATATAATACCACGGTCTTAATCCCTGCACACTAAATCCAACATCAGTAGTCCAAGAAATATAAATCCACAACATATATGAATAAATTACATTCAACTTAACAAATCATTTGCAACATCACATAATCAATTTGAAATTCACATTGCACAATAATTTAACTTTTTTTCATTCGTGAAAATACACACACACACACACACACACACACACACACACACCATGTAATTAAGCAATTAACTTCAACACTTAATGGAAAATCCATAGCATCATAATTGCATCAAATATCCATTTCCTAATAAATCACATAAATAAATCTCATCACGTCATCCTAGCATTCATAAAACTATATTAACCTTAAATGCAGATTCATAATAATGTCACAAGATAATCATCACGACAATCATAAAATAATGTGCATCTAGTATCTAAGGTGATAAAATCCATGACATAAGGTGTCTAAAATTCATAGTGCATCAAAATAAAGTATCAAATAAGTTTATCTCAAATGCAGAAACTAAAAAGCTATGACAGGCTCGGGGTGAGGCCTCACAATACAAAAGGGTGTAACTGTTAGTATATTGAAGTTACACTAAAAATATGTTATTCATGTCCCTCATTACACAACACATAGTATATCAAAACATTATACTTTCTAAAAAAACATACTATTGTACTTTCATTTAAAATACAAAAATTATGAAACATTGGTATGAGAACATAGTTTCTTCTATAAATTTTCTTCTTAACTAATTTTCATACAATCAATATATTTAAACAAATCTCACCAATTTATATGACTCATAAAACAACATTGTTATACTTTCTAAAAAAACATACTATTGTACTTTCATTTAAAATACAAAAATTGTGAAACATTGGTATGAGAACATAGTTTCTTCTATAAATATCATTTGTAATGTTTGCAAGGTGTTTGATTTTATTGTTATTTTTTTAGAGAACATTTCTTTTTTTGATTGGCTATTCATATTTTTGTTGTGGGTTAAATTATTTTTCCATTCACAATGGAAGAAAAATTGTTCAATCAATAAAAAAATATATACCAGTTGTAACAAAGATGACATGTGTCTGGACTTTTGTCAGGAGTAGCATTGATATTGGAAAGTGGCTATACATGACTTCGCCTGTCGACTGTACGATGTACGCTCCTGGTGAATTTCATACAGTTTGTTATTTAATTATATATATATATATATATATATATATATATATATATATATATATATATATATATATATATATATATATATATATATATATATATATATATATATATATATATATATATATATATATATATATATATATATATATATATAATAGTAAGTTTTTAATAAAGATAATTATTTTTAAAACTAATTTTATTTTTATTTTCTAATAATTAGATTCCTATATGTTGGATGCATCTTATAGTATGTTGGTGAATGTAAGACATACCAAAATATATTAGATTAGGTTTTTGTACAATTTTAAACTAACTTTTTTTTAGTTTTTATGTAATGATTTATTTCACACTATTGTTTTAAATTTTTATTTTTATTTTTATTGAGAATTGTTTATTAATCGCTTCTCTTCAACTTAGAGCCAAGGTCTGAGGGGTATCCATTCCGCCAAAGTCGTTCGGGGCACGATCCTGACCTCATCCCTTTTAAGACATCTTCTCGTTGGGCATGCACTCAGCGAGATTTGAACTCTAGTGGGCTTAATGAGAACCATTGAGCTTCATCGCTAGGCCAACCAACTATTGACAAATTTTTAAAATTTTATTGATATTAATTATATTATAATATACAAATATATAATTTAGAGATTTTAGAATATATGTTATAAATAAATTAATAACACCAAAAATAAATGTGGATAAATAATAATAAGTTTTTAACAAATATACTTATTTTTAATTGTATATTTAAATGGTTTTAATAATTTAGATAAAAAAGAAGAAAAGTTTAAAACTTATTATTTAGAATTGTTAAATAATAATTTTAAAAAATCATTATATTTATGAAAAACATACTATAAGTTAAAAAATAATAATATGAATTTTTTTAATATAATATATATCTTAAAATCATTCAATTATACATTATATATATTGTCATATAATTATAAAATTAATATAAATTTAACATTTCAAAAATCTAATATATAATTTACTAGTAAAATTTTGTGAATATATATTTAACTTTTAATATATTTATTATATTATTTTATAATCTAATAAATAAGAAATTAAAAATAAATTATTAAATATAATGAAAAATGCATTCCACAAATAGAAAATCATTAATTTTAGTAAGTGTAAAATGTTTAAAGTTTAAAAGTTATTTTAAATCATCTTTGTTATGTTCGAAACTTTACACTATATTCTTGTTTACTACTTCAACAATACATTTTTTGACAACACTATGTGTTTATTACTTCCTTTTTGACAACTTTGCGTACGGTAAATATAAAGTCATGTATGTGGTGCATCCAGCCATATTGAATGATATGGCTGGATAGCTGTTGCCGTAATATTGGTCTAATTCCCGCTACCGTCCTGCGCCACTGTTACGTAGTCACCAATTAAAATGCCATCCCCACTCGAGCTTTGCAGAAGCTGCCTTCTGTTCGCATGGGACAACCACAACGGGAACCCATCATTGAGCGATCCATATCATGACAGAAAATCATTATTGGATAATAGCCGTCAATTGTTGCCATTGCGCTTCGCAGGACCCTTTCCCGCAATGAAGTATTTCTTATTCAAAGCAAGAGTAGTGCCTACGGAATTTGAAGCATAAGCTATGTATTTGGCAAAGGACAAGCATTGAAGGTTTACATTTGCTTGGTTGAGGCCTTCCAGACAGGTGGCCTGATTGGTGAGGGCTGCACTCACAAAACTCTGAATATACATCGTGCTCTTCCATTCCACTATCGTGTTTGTCGAGTTTGTCAATTTTACCAAACTTCAATTCGAGTAATCCGTCGTGAGACTGTAAAGGAAAATGCAATCCACTATAGCTCGGGCCTGCATCGGCCAC
This sequence comes from Chamaecyparis obtusa, assembly GCA_027943335.1. NCBI lineage: Eukaryota > Viridiplantae > Streptophyta > Pinopsida > Cupressales > Cupressaceae > Chamaecyparis > Chamaecyparis obtusa. The sequence goes on from BSBK01005260.1 coordinate 17,077, forward strand.
CAATTACTCATCGAGTCACTGGTAATGGAGTCCTGAACAAGTTTAGCTTGATGTAAGGTAAATCTTATAGCGAATTCTTATTGACTAAAAAAAATTACATTATTTCTTAGATTTTTCAAATTGTTGTCAATGCTTGAGGATTGAAGCCTTTGTTTGGCATGTTGGTTAGAATTTTCCTTTTAGGGTTGCTTGCTTAGTTGGGGTTGAAGATTAGGTTAAAATTCTTTACTACTATGTTATTTGACTTGGGTCGTCAAATGGGTATTATCAATTATCTGTAGGCGAATTCCCTTATAAATCAAAATTTGAGCTAATTCAGAATGAAAAAGGCAATTAAGTAATTATTGGAGTTGAAGGAACCTTTATAGTGCTAATGTTTAGAGATATAATATACAATTTGAGATGTTTTCAAGTGTTTAATAAAATGCTCAGAAACTCAAAAGTTTACAAAATGCTAATTGTTGATTATTATCTTAAGCATCATATTGATCATTATCTTAAGCATTATGTTGATCATTATCTTAAGCATCATATTATGCTTATCAAAATTTTGCTTATTCATTAACTCAACAAAACCTTATGAAGCAAAGTACATTGACTTTCCTCCAAAACTAATTTCCTCAAAATTTTAATTATTTTTTTTAATTAGGCAGGACTCTCATGGTGTAGCACAGCTCTTGTTTTATTTTTTACCATAACCCATTTTGTTTTCCCAATAACCTATTCCTCAATTTTATCTTCACAAACTTTTTCATTTCCTCGGATTGAATCAAAAGCAATCGATTTGGCAAATGAGGGGATCGTGGTTGATGAAGGTAAAGCACCGAAGCTATCATTTGTTTGTTGTTTGCGATTGAAGCAGCATGAGCAGATCATTGAGGAGCCTCAACTCCCTTCTTGGAGGAGGAGTGGAGGAGGAGGAGGTAGAAGAAAGTGATGTGCGATGTGGCTTATCATATCAGGAGGTAAGCTAAGCACGTGCAATATAAGATTTTATTGATGTTACTCAGATGGATTCAATTTAAATGTTTTGTTGGTGTGGCAGAGGATTTATGGATTCGCAGCATGCTTGGCAGGTGGCCTGCTCTGTACACTCTTGGTAACATCTACTCTCTGCTCCTCCCAATTAATGCCAACCCTGATGCCCAATTTAATTTTAATGGAAAACATGGCTTGCATAAATGCCCCGTGTTACATTTACTGATACATCGATTATTCACCACTTTATCTGTGTACTCATTTCAACCATATACAACATTTCAAATCATCAAATTGTTCAACCGTGAAATTTTGTATACAACATTTCAAATTATTAAAACCGTTTAAATATGGAACTTTATTGCTGTGATCGGATGATTACTCATATAGAGGGAATTGTTTTATTCTTCTTAAAATGTAAAGTTGTACATGAATGTGAACGTAGGAATCTACCACGGTTTAAGCAAGTACGAATGTTGCTCCCAAATGCAGATTCGATCAAAGGGAAATAATATCCCTCTTCACGGTTGAATCAGAAACCACAACAAAAAGGCCCAATGCAAAGGGGTAGATTTCCATATAACTTTCTACACCAAATATTTGCATACGTATTGTCACCATGATTTTGATAGCCAATTGTGTAGGTTAGAAATGCTAGTCCAAAGACGATGGAATGCCTTTTCAAAACTATTTTCCGCGAGGCACTCCTTATATCACTTTCTTCCTAGAACTAGAATTTAGGAGATCTAGGTGTAGTTGAGTGGCTCAATCCTCTCCCTGGAGTAAACTTGTGAACCGTTTTTATACGGTAGCTTCCTCAGTTCCAGAGGTCGCTACTCTTTGAGCCACTACACCTGTGGATGATTTGTTAGGGTTGTGAAACTAAAATGCTGTGCCACTTCAGATTCAATGCCATTGGATACAAGCTTGTTAATGGATGGAAGCCCTAAGTTTTTTGCTATGGAAAGCCTCAGTCGCGGAAGATTTTCAGTTGTCATCGGGAGTGACAAGGAATAAGATAGTATATTTTGATGTGGTGCCTGGAAGAGGACAATTATATTATATTGATGAAAGGAAATAAAATACAACTTTTCAAATGATATAGGTGTGGATAAATGTAAATGTACAGTAATCAGAAACTATGCTAGACTAAAGAGTGAGAAAGGGGCTACACTTAACATGCTTTTCGAAATGACAAAAGAGAGATTAAAGACTTAGCTATAAAAGATGGAATATTCTGTTGAAAACTGGTCCCAATCATACAAAATGACGCATAGTGATAAAATCTGAGATTGATAAACTTTGATGAATTAGATATTCTGTTCTTTGTTTTGGGTCGATTTTGTGCTGATGGAATTAATCTGTGTTTGTAGAAATGATCCTAATACGTGGATTCAATTTGTAATTGTCGAAATGAGTTACACACTTTTAATCTCTGGGATCCAATTCCCTCGGTGTAAGGGAGTAATTAGTGGTTTGGAACAAAGATCAAAGACACTAGCTTTTATGCAATATGCCCTAGTCTATTGCTAAATGCAGATGCTCATGTAAGTTGATGCTCTCTACACAATGGTGCAAATAGTTGAATAAGAGCTAATGGATATGATGGATTCTTAGATGCCTAAAAGTGAATCAAGGATTCTTTTTCATAGAACACCCCCCAGAGGGTGGTAATTATGAAAGGTTGTGACCTTTGCAAGGGCAACCATGATAAAGAGGTGTTAGTCTCCCTCACATTGGAAGATATAAAGGGGAGAAGATTTCATTTGAGGAGGACATCCAATGGAGATCAAATTGGGAAATAAATATTATTCTCAAAGGAAACAATGATAAGTGGTGAGTTAGTCTTATGAAAGGCGGTGACCCTTTCACCAATGGAGTATAAAAGAGATCATCACAGCAATTAAATATGTTCAGCAGTCCATTGCATCAGCATATAATCATCAAGGATTATCTAAGCAATCAGTGTGAAGAGCACACAAGAGGACTAAGATTGATTCATAGAGATTGATCACCATTTACATACGATAGATTATCTTAAGATCCTCTAGCTGATTTTATATCAGATCGGCCATCTTCAGCATCTTTCCTTCTTACAAGTAATTTTGGTATAATTATATCCATGTGCATATGAATAGTAGATGGTGCTTAAATAAATGCTCATAGTAGAATATAGGATGTGCTCAACTGTATACAACCCATCTCATTGGAAGGGTTTGAGGTGTAAGAGGAGGGTAAAGAGGATCATGTAAGGAGGCCAAGAGGGCACTTAAATAGGACCAACAAACCCCCTTCAACCTCCGCCCAACTTTGTAAGGTGGCATGTGTCTTTGGGAGGATGAGACATTGATAGGGAAAGAAGGTACAAGCAAACCACTAAGCAAACAAAGAGGAGGGCTGTGGCAGACATCCACGAAATGGCTTTGGGTTGACCTATCATGTTCCTTCTCCAATCTTTAATATGCTTGCATGATGTTATTGATAGTATACAATTATGATTTGATATCATCTAACCCTAATCATTGATTAGATGTATAGAAATATATTTGTATATGTTGTTTATGTTATGATTGTAGGATTTAAATCGAGGATCACAACATTTAAAGGAATATTTACTTGTTCAAATGTAACCGTAACCCTAATTTGTTGCAATTGTGATTCTAAGGCAAAGTAGGAAGGGGACATTACAACAAAACAACTCAAAATCTATCTAGAGTTCCTTTTGATTCATATAGCTTCTTGGTGTGCTATTTTGTTTCCTTCTTGTTGAATATGCAGAAAGGAGATGGAATCAAAATTACCTACTAACTATTTGCTTCTCTGTCAAATAGTTCGAACTTCCAAGATGACATCTAACATCTTTTCGTTGCATTGATAATTTGCAAGTCACTTTCGACAAGTGACTTCTTTAACCTAGTTGTAATTGAGGGGAGCAAAGTTCAAATACCTTCAATAGTTATTTTTCCTCCATATAGAGATGAATTTCCAATGCTCACTTGTCGTGGGTCTCCCAATTATGTATTGAGAAGAGTGGAAAGTTGGCCTAACCTTATTAAGTATTAACATAGTTAGTGCATAGAGGAACTTGACTTTAATCCCTTTTTATCACAATTTGAAGACCTTTAAGCATCGCCACGATGAAATGTCCCAAGCATACAAAAGATCAAAATAGACAAGGTATGCAATGATGGACCAACAATTTGAGATTTCAATTATTGTTTAAGCTCAAGAAATCTTGCACATTGGCCTTCTAACAATTATTCCACAGTGGAAATCGAGGAAGAATGATATCAATATGACTGATGTGCTGATGGGAGGATGCCCAATGTGTAGATGTTTGTATGCTCGAGATGTTGATGTCCCTATATTTGGTGTGCTGGTTTTAGTACATTTGTCCTATCGATGTCAAAATGCTTGTCACTACTGTATGATGTCACTGGCAGATCTATGTATTTTTTTATCACTCAAGGGTATCCCTACGACCCAACCCAATGTTTCGGAACCAGCCTTACCTTGGTCTTACTTGTTGCCAAGTTGGGGGAAGGAGGGGGTGAGCTAGGGTGAGACTAGTCCCTTGGGGGTGTACACCATTGCCCACAAACAATGTGCACCGGGCAAATCTGTCTCTTGGAATCGAACCCGAGACCAGTGGGGAGAAAACCCACAGCCCAAGCCAACTCTGTTGTATGATGTTATTGGCAGATGTATGTATTGGTATAATATTGCTGTAACTTCAATGGAGATATCGCTGATGTGTCACTGTGATGTTGTAGAGATGTATATTGCTGTTGATGTACCTCTGATATCACCCCACCGCAGGATATATGTATCACAACAATGCTAAGACTGATTTATTCAATGGATATACCGCCGATGTCTATCTCCGCTAATATATCTTTGATATTGCTGATAGGTGAGATGCTGAATTTATGTTCTCTGTTATCACCGATATATAGATATTTATATCGCTGCTATTATTGTCTTTGCCGTGGCCAATATAGATCGCTGTCGTTGCTTTGAATGTCACTTGATGTCACAGGAATATCAGCCCAAATGATTCAAGGATTCACAAATGCAAGGAATGATCAGATCACTGATGATGTTGTTGATCCAATATACTCGATCACTGGCTATAAAGTTAACACAGACGCTGAATTTGGTATTATTGCCTGATTGATCTCCGAACTGAAAGAATGTCTGTTCAAGGTTGCAATTCTTGACTGCACCAATTTGGTCTCCAAGAGAGACTTCACCAAATTGGCTAGGCAGACTATGGAGGGTCTTACACCTCTGAAATTGCAAGCCTATGAAGCCAATTCCAATATGGAATTGCAAGCAATGAAAGAGAAAATGAGTTGATCAATGATAATGATGCTCCAAGAATGCCGATTATATATGATGTCAAAACATCTCTTAAATAAGCAAGTTGACCTGATTAGGTTGGCACCCAAATTTGAATTATGCAAATAGGCCCATGCCAAGGCGTGGCGCCACAAGCATACCACAAATAGGCCCCCCTAACATTCACTTAATAGCTCACAAGGGACAGTATGAACTATAAGGCAAAATTATATTTAGGTCCTGCTTAAAGAAGAGGGGACATGATAGTCTTCCCTTCCTAGAATTTCTTGCCCACAAGTAATTGTAGATTAGGATGCTCCAAAATCTGCTCACTCTCCCATGCGGCATCCTCAATTGGTAAGTCCTTTCACATGACAATATACTCTTTGATTGTACAAGACTTGAGCCTTCTCTCTTTGAAATATATGACCTTAGCTGGCTCCAATGCATGCTTGCCTTCATCATCAAGTGGCAGTTTTCTGAAACTGTAACTCGCTGCCCAAGAGCCTTCTTAAGGCAAGAGACATGGAGCACATTATGTATCCTGCTGTTCTCCAGAAGCTCCAACTCATACACTACCTCCCCAATCTGCCTAATCCCCTTATAAGGACCATAGAAGTGGGGTTTAAGCTTCTCCGCACCACTCCTCTTCAAAGAAGACTGCCTTTAGGACCGTAAATGAAGCTAGACTAAATCTCCTGGCTTGAGACTTCGCTCAATCCAGTGTCAATCTGCTTACATCTTCAGTTGATTTTGTGCTTGTTGTAGATTATCCTTGAGGGACTGAAGGATATCTTGACCCTCTTGAAGCCAATCCTTTTCCATAGGCGCCCTACTATCTCCCAATGCCAAATCCACAAATGGAGTTGCCTCATAGCCATAAAGTGTCTGGTAGGGTGACATCCCAATCGACATGGGATAGGTGGTGTTGTAGCAGTACTCTCCTAGATTTAGCCAAGAAATCAATGCCTTTTGCTGCACTGCCACATAGTTTTGCAAGTAGCCCTCTACCCACTTGTTCACGATCTCAATCTGTCCATTTGTTTAGGGGTGATAACTGGTGCTCGGAGTCAACTCAATGCCTACCAACCGGAAAAGCTCCATTCAAAAAGTGCTGAGGAATCTATTTTCTCTATCATTGACCATATTCCTTGGAAACCCATGTAACCTGAAAATCTCTCGAAAGAACAACTCCACAACTTGGACTTTTCTAAAATTTGTCGGAATGGCGAAGCAGTGAGCATACTTGGTCAAACGGTCATCCACCATGTAAATGCACTCCTTAACTTGTACCTTGGGAAGTCCTTTGATGAAATCCATCAAAATGTTCTCCCACTTCTAATCAAGAATAGGTAAGGGCTGTAGTAATCCCTTTGGAAAGGTATGCTTGGACTTGTTTTGCTGGCATGCGGTGGACTTTCTAATGAACTGCAACACATCATCCTTAAGGCTCTTCCATGAGAACCTCTCACCTATCTGCCTATATGTCTTGAAGTATCTATGGTATCTCGCCAATGGTGAGTCATGAACTGTCCTCAAGATCTTCTTAAGCTTTGACAATAGAACCAAGAAGATTCTATCCTTGTAGTAGATGACATCATCCACCACCTTGCACCTATCATCATGAATCTATCCATCCGTCAACTGGTGAGCGAAGGCATTCTTGGAGTACTCAACCAACAAATAAGCCCTCCAATCAGTTGAGACTTGGGAAAAATAGCATATGGCAAGTCTTTTGGATAAAACATCAGCAACCACTTTCTTCTTCTCCTTCATATACTCGACGTCAAAATCATAGGCCTGAATCTTTTTGACCCACTTCTGCTCCCTCTTATTCAAATCCTTTTGCTCCAAGAAGTACCAAAAGCTGTTGTGGTCGGTCCTAACCATGAACTTCCCCCAACTAGGTATTGCCTAAACTTGGCCAACGCATGCATGATCGTGAACATCTCCTTGTCGTAGATTGAACACAATCTCTCAGTGTCCTTTAGTTTTCGGCTCTCAAATGTGATGGGGTGACAATTTTGCATCAACACTGCTCCAATGTCATCCCCTATTGCGTTGCACTCAGGGACGAATGGCTAAGAGAAGTTAGGCAATGCCAAAACTGGGCACATACTCATCTATCTTCCACTGTCCTCTTGCCAATTTGCCTAAGATGGCCATCATATCTGCTTGCGCAATTCCCATTCTGTCTAGGCATAGTGCCTTCTCCTCTGGTACACTACATAGTCCTGTCTTCTTCCACTCATTAACCTCAGCCCAAAAGTCTGGTAGGGTCAAGGCTCCGATACCACTGAAATATCCCAAGAACACAAAAGAACAAAATAGACAGGATATGCAATGATAGACCAGCAATCTGAGATTTCAATTAATGTTAAATCAAATTATGTAGCCGAAAAATCTTGCACCTTGGCCTTCTAATGATTATTCCGTGTTGGAAATCGTGGAAGAATGATATCAGTATGACCGATGTGCTAATGGTAGGATGCCTAACGTGCAGATGCTTGTATGCTCGAGATGCCATTTCCATATATTTGGTATGCTGGTGTCAGTTTGTTTGTCCTACATATGTCAGAATGTTTGTCTATACTATATGATGTCATGGGCAGATGTATGTATTGCTGGCGTTGCTCCACAAAGATATCGCTGTAACGTCAATGGAGATATTCCTGATGTGTCACTTTGATGGTGAAGACATGTATATTGTTGTTCATGTACCTCCAATATCACTTCTGTCGCAGGATATATGTATCGCTTGCAATGCTAAGGCTGATGTATTCAATGGATATACTGCCGATGTCTATCTCTGCTAATGTACCTCTGATATCACCGATATGTGAGATGCTGTAGTTATTTTCTCTGTTATAACCAATTATATATATATATATATATATTTCTGATCTGAATGTCACTTGTTGTAGTATGAATGTCAGCCCAAATGATTCAAGGATTCGCAGATGCAAGGAATGATAGGATCGCTGATGATGTTGTTGATCCAGTATACCTCATCGCTGGTTATAATGTTATCACAGACACTGAATTTGATATTATTGCTTGATTGATCACCGAACTGAAAGAATTTATCTTGTCAAGATCGCAGTTACAATATATATATATATATATATATATATATATATATATATATATATATATATATATATATATATATATATATATATATATATATATATTGCTAATCTGAATGTCACTTGTTGTAGTAGGAATGTCGGCCCAAATGATTCAAGGATTTGCAGATGCAAGGAATGATAGGATCGCTGATGATGTTGTTGATCCAGTATACCTCATCGCTGGTTATAATGTTATCGCAGACGCTGAAATTGATATTATCGCTTGATCGATCACTGAACTGAAAGAATATGTCTTGTCAAGATCGCAGTTCTTGATTGCACCAATTTGGTCTCCAAGGGAAACTTCACCAAATTGGTTGGGCAGATTAGGGAGGGTCTTGTACCTCTGAAACTGCAAGCCAATGAAGCCAATTTTCCAATCTGGAATTGCAAGAATTGAAAGAGCAAATGAGTTGATTGATGATAATGATGCTCCAAGAATGCTGATTATATATGATGTCGAAACATCTCTAAATAAGCAAGTTGGCCCAATTAGATTGGGACACAAATTTTAATTATGCAAACAGGTCCATGCCAAGGGGTGGTGCCACAAGCACACCACAAATAGTGCTCCCAACATTCACTTAATAGCTCACGGGGGACTGAATGACATGTAAGGCAAAATTATAATTAGGTCCTGCATAAAGAAGAGGGGACATGATAGATAACTTAAAACATGATTATTTGTCTCATTGCCCACATATAAAATTTGGATTGAGTGATAGTATGAATCTCTATAAAGGTCTTGATCTCCTTCAGGATCAGGATCAAGGATACTGTGGTTCCTCCATCAACATTCAGTCTGGTTACTCTTTGAGAGGGAGAGGATTTGAGATTTGGGTATCAAATTAAGTTTCACTGGCCTGTTCATATTGAGCTTGTTATTGCTCATAATGTTTACAATTTTTTCGGTATTTTTCAAATGTTTAAAAATTATGTGTACTTTTAATATGTGATTCTTTGATTCCTAAAATTTTGAAATTGAAAATTTTCAAACTTGAACCCGTTTAAGAAACCATAAGCATCCATCCAAGGCAACATTGTTTTGTTTGCTAAATCTATGAGGGCCTTATTTGGCCCCTCAACCAAAAAGTGAATGTGACTGGATAACAATTATCCTTCACTCCCATCAGGAATTTTGAGGAAGTATGATCCGAAATCTTGGGTCAAGTGTAGGACCATTGGTGTCTTGTTTTCTGTTGTCAATCTTTAGAGTAGTATGTAGTATGAATTGATTTCATTGATTTCTTTTCTTCTTAGTGGGTCTTGTTTAAGTAGGGGTTATGAAGAAGTTAGGAAGGTGTCTAGAATGGTATGAGACATCTGTTAGAAATGAAGTTGAACAAGTATAAAATGAAAATCTGATTTCGAACTGCAAATTAGATTTTATGTAATGCATAACCAAATGGAGAATGCAAGAAAGTAAATCAACAACTAGAAGAAATATGGAACAACAGAATTTAAATACATAAATGTTTATGTGGAGAAACCCTTTTGGGAAAACCTCCACCAAGAAGATAGACTCAAATCTGTATTATCTTCAAAATACCTTTCTCCTCCTCTATTCCAATCCTTTAGTACTTGCAAATAGAGTTTTTTTCAGTCTTGCCAATTAGACACACTTATTAACACCTTAAGGTCTGTTTAAACTTTATATATCATTTTCACCTCCTAAACAAGGCATTCAAGTTGGTTATCTGATCCCAATGCCTCCCCTGGATAAATCCAAGCATCTAACACATAACTAATGTAGGTTGCAACCATTTTACTTGCCTATTCAATTTGGACACTTGGTTGTTTTTAGTTTCTAACCAAATTGATGGTTATTGATTATAAACACAAGCTGTTTTATCTTTAATAATAGCCACCCAAAATTAACAAAACAACCTCATAACAACCCCGTTATGAAGTTGAATGCCCAAAACAACTTTTCCCTCCAAGAACTCTTGGTAAATAGTAAACCACTGTCGGTAAAAATTAGTTACTGATCCCTAGTAAAAAACTTATGTACAAATAAAATTTGATTATAGTAACAGTAAGACCCAAATGGTAAAAAATAATTACAGCTGATGATGAATCCCTCATCCCTTACAAATGATTCACAGACAATATTTATGAATAATTTAATAGACATAATTGAGAAGGTTGACGGCACCTTAATCACAACATCTCCATAAGTCTCCAAAACAAAGTTGTAGATTTCAGAATGACCCAAAAACTTATTTTAGTGAATTCACTGGTTTGTACATTCAGCAAAAATGCATATGCCAATCTAGTGAAAGTGGTGAATTTGCCAAAGTGCGAGCGACATGTTGAATACAAATGGTTAAGCGTTATTAATCCTTGTTTTGCTGTTTTGTTTTCCATTTTTTGAGCATGGGAGGTTATTGGAAAGCCATAGGCTTTTTGTTAATGTTGTTGTTCCTTGTCGGAAGCATTGGAAAGTTTAGAAAACCTATTTTTTTCCATTTTCCAAGACTGGTGTAAAAGAACAAGATTTTGAGTTGCTGAGACTAAGCATAGGTGCTTGGAGCCGGTATAGACTATTGCATGCCCTTGAGGCATTGCACCACATGTAAAAGGCTAAGACATAGTGACATGAAGAATTTTTAACTTGCTATATCAACTCAGTCTTATGAGGGTATCACTTATATGTGTATAGATACGAGTAAATGCAAAGACTTGGTGAACATTTTGAGATTATATAGTGAGATGACTACTTAAGGAGGTTTAGTATTTAATATATAATTAGCCTCTTTGGGTAGATACATGTGATGATATATAGTCCTTAATCATATAATCTTGTTATAATTTAATAATATTTCTTCTCACTTAAAAAGGAATACATTAAAACACAATATAATTCTACTATTTTGCAATTATAAGATTTATGAATTATTTATTCTTTATTATTATACATCTCAACATTGATCAGCAATTATTGTAATTATGATATCATATTCATAATATGACTATAATTATACTATTTTATATTTATATTATTATAATAGCATATTACTAATATAATTCTTTTTACTATCATTCTTCATTTTTTCATTTTTTAACTGGTACACTAATTAGAATGTAATTAGTAATAGCTATCCTAGTTAACAGTTTCCAATATAATTTGTAATAAGTCTACAACATTGTATCTTTATATTATTATAATAACATAATATGTTATACTTATTATATTATTCCTAAATAATCAGAATAACTATAAGTTAAATTCTAACCACTAATTACATTGTAATTCATCATATATTAATCAAGATTTATATTACTATTACTCATACACCAGTTATAACTCATTATTAATTAAAAGACTATGCATAAACTGATCATATACTATGGTAATTATAACACTTATAATTTTGATTGTACTTTCTATACAATAGTGTATTATCAATATCAATGTGACATCCTAATTAGTATTCTTAACATACTAATTTTGCTTATTGGTTTGCAACATTAATAATGTATTATTTGTACAATCTTATTATATTATAATGAATAGTTAACGTTACAGTATTCTAATATCTCATTATATTATTCTTACAATTTTTATTATCTATTTATAATACTATATTAATAAAATACCATACACATGAATACTAATTTATGCTAATTAGTAGATATTATGATTTTTATTAACATCATCACTAATTGCATATGATTTTAATATATTATCTTTTACCTAAGTTACCGGTTCGAGTTCGGTTCCAAGTTCGGGTACAAAGAACTGGTGTGCAAGTTCATCAAAATTTTGAAAAGGGGTTCGGGTTCGGGTTCGAAAAAACATTTAAAATTTTTAAAATTACATATATATACATATTTATGAAGCCTAGAAACATGAGTTAAAATTAGAATGTCACATAGTATCATAAAAACAACATTTAAACAACAAAAACACCATAAACTTATAATCATAGCATCATGAATCGTGATCATACCATCATATACTTCAAGTTCAACATCAAAGATTCAAAATATTAAAACTAAATCATAACATCAAGTTCAAGTATCATTGTTTCAAGTTCAACTAATGAATTAAAAATGTATTAATATTCATCTTCATCTTCATCTTCTTCTTCAACATTAGTTGACTCAGCAATAGAGCTAAGGCCAATGGGATCAACAGCAACAACAATAGTATTGGTGTCAAAATCTTCAAAATCATCAAGTGCAAGCCGAGAAGTGGAAGCATCCAAGTCCGTAAGCTCTGCATTTATTTCCCACCTCTTCATGTCCCCTTCTTTGTATTGTTTACTCTTGTGTGAGAGAAGACGCAAGTTGTAATGCACAAATACCAAGTTCTCTGCTCTTTTTGATTGCAATCTATTGCGCTTCACTAAGTGGATGAACAAATATGTGCTCCAATTTCTTTCTGATGCAGATGAACTAGCAAACTATGCAGACAAGACTGTTAAAATACACAAGTACACAAGACACTAGCTACCCTGGGAAAAACCCTCTTGAAACAGAGGGAAACAACCCAGCAAAAAGAACTTATATTAAGTTAAAAATACAACAATGATATGACTATGAGCTCAGCTGAGAGAAGCTCGCTACACAGGTCAACCAGCTGAGACTCAAAAGCTCTCTCTGCCAAAAACTAGAAATGAATACCGAGAATTCCCAAGTTCATAAGAAGAAGAAAAACATAACACTTAGAACCCGCGACAATTCTTGTCTTTTTCATAGTAACAAAACAGGAGCCCAAAAAACGTGAAAGAAGAAAGAGCGGTGCGATATAGAAAACCGACGCATAACCCAACGTGAATATCCGTTCTTTCAAAACGCTTTTGAATGAGAGCAAAGTTATTCCTCTATGGAATAGTAACGTCACCTTTGAATTGTGGAGAGTAACCGTAGAGGCATTGAAAGCCAGCGGGAGAGTGCGGGTGAGGAAGGCACAATGAAAACCGATGACAGCCGTGCGGGCCCATCAATACGAGGGAGTTCTTTCACCATGGATGAGATGAGCTTCCAAGAACGCCATCTGTCATTAGCTGCAGTGAACAATAAACCATGCAAAACAAAATACTATATTCCACGAAACATAAGAATGAGACATTTTGTAAGTAATAAATCTTAATTAATATATTTGATATATTCCATTCATATACAGCTATAAATTTAACACTCCCTCTTAGCTGTTATGAACCAAAATACGTGTAATCATTTTAACATTTTGAAACCACAGCCAAGAACAGAAAATTCTGGAAACACTCAGAAAGATAGATTCATCAACCAAAATCATGGAATCACTCAACATGATAAGAATTGCAAGAATCTCTACTAAGCCTTTTAATCACGGAATCTCTCAACGTGATACAGTCATGGAATCTCTCAACATGACGCTCACTCCTAGAGTGAAAGAGTTATCATAGCTGATTCTTACAATCTTATTTGCACACAACATTATCAAAGTAGCACATCAAAAATGAGACTCAGTTCCATTTAAGCCTCAAGATTTACCATTCCTAACTTCTCCCCGAAGTAAGAAAATTTTACCTTTGCTAAAGGTTTGGTAAGTATGTCAGTAGTCTGATCATCAGTGCTGATGTACTTCAACTCCACAGCGTTTCGAAGTACCATATCTCTTAGATAATGAAATTTGATTTCTATGTGTTTGGACTTGTCACGAAAGACATAATTTATAGAAATCTTTATGCAGCTCTGATTGTCACAAAAAATGATAGTAGGATCTGCAACTTCTCCAAAAAATCCATTGAGGAGTTTTTGAAGCCATACAGCCTCTCGAGCTGCGGAACAAGCAGCCACATATTCAGCTTCAGTAGTACTTTGAGCAACACATTTTTGCTTTCTGCTACACCAGGATATCATGGCTGATTCGATGCTGAAACAAAAACCTAAGGTGCTTTTTCTGTCCACAATACTTCCTGCCCAATCAGAATCAGAAAAATCATGGAGGAGAAGGTTATTAGAACATGAGAACTGTAATCCATATATAAGAGATCCTTTCACATATCTCAAAATATGCTTAGATGAGATGGTACTTCCTTGGGTTGCACATGAACTGACTCAAGTGATTTACAGCAAAGCAAATGTCAGGCCTTGTGTTAACAAGAAACATAAGAGAACCAATCAACTGACTATAAGGAGTGCAATCAGTAAGATTTGAATTGGCTGCAACTTCTTGAAGTTTCTTCAGGTTGGCCTCCATAGGTGTTGCATTGGGTTTGCAATCAACCATTCCAAATTTTTTAAGAATTTCCAGAGCATACTTACCTTGACTTATAATGATTTCATTTGGCCTTTGCCAGATTTCCAACCCAAGGAAAAAATGCATCAATCCAAGATCTTTCATCTCGAATTGGGATGTTAATTCTTGTTTACATTTAATAATCAACTCATCATCACCAATGAGAAAAAGATCATCCACATATAAAACAAGAATCAAAATCAGATCATTTACCTTTTTCATATAGATATTGGGATCAGCTTCATTTTTCTCAAACCCCAAACTCACTAGATATCCATCAATACGATCATACCAAGCTTGGGGAGCTTGTTTAAGACCATACAAAACCTTTTTAAGCTTGCAAACATGAGAAGCCTTGCTATGAATAATGAAGCCATCTGGCTGTTCAACATAGACTTCTTCCTCAATCACACCGTTTAGAAAGGCTGTCTTAACATCCATTTGATGTAATTTCCATCTTTTAGTAGCAGCAATAGCAATGATGCATCTGATAAAGTATACCTTGCAACCGGAGTGAAGATCTCATCATAATCTATCCCTTCCTTTTGACTGAATCCTCTTGCTACAAATCTGGCTTTGAACTTGTCAATACTTCTGTCAGCCACATATTTAATCTTGTATAACCATTTGGAAGAGATTACAGATTTATTTTGAGGGCGAGGAACAATTTCCCAAACATCATTTTTCAAAATAGATTCATATTCTTCCAACATGGCATCTTTCCAAACTTGCTGATTTGAGGCTGTCTCAAAACAAGAAGGTTCATAGTCAATAATATTGCACATAAGAGCAACATAGTTATCAAATTTCTGAGGTCTTTTGCTTTCACGAAAAGTTCCTTTAGGAGCAAAAATTTTTTTAGCGTCTTGAACAGTATTCCTTGCCCATAAAGGTCTCTTCTTTGGAATTGAAAGAGAACTAGGACCAGCTTTTGAAGCAATCTAATGAATAGGAGGAGGGGGGCAAGAAGGAGGAGAATCCTCCCTCTCAGAGAGGCAAGGAGAGGAGGGAACAACAGGAGGAAGATCTTGAGAAATAGAAGGCATATCCAAATTAGGATCAAGAGAAGAATCAGCTGAACTTTTACAGGCAAAACTTTCATCAAAAGAGACATCTCTACTAAGTTCAATTGATTTTTGACCTGGAATGTAAATCCTATAAGCCTTTGAGGATTCACTGTAACCAACAAAAATACCCTTCTTGCTAGAGGGTTCTAACTTAGATCTTTTCTCCTTGGGCACATGGATATAAACAGGAGAACCAAATTTTTTAAAATGACTTGCATCAGGTTTGGTGCTAGAGAAAACTTCTTCAGGAGTGGAGTTATTTAGAGCTGAGTGAGGGCTCCTATTCTGATATAAACAGGAGTTTGACAAGCCTCTGCCCATAGAAAAATCTGCAAACCTTGATCATGAAGCATGGCTTTAGCAGCCTCAACAATAGCTTTGTTTTTCTGTTCAGCAACCTTGTTTTGTTGAGGGTTGTAGGGAACAGAGAACTCCCTCTTAATGCCACAATCTATACAGAATGATTGGAACTGTCCAGAAGTAAATTCTCCTCCATTGTCAGACCTGAGAGTCTTGATCTTCTTTTCAGAGAGATTTTCAGCCAATGCTTTAAATACTTTAAACTTTGAAAGAACTTCATTTGAATCCTTGGATTTGAGAAAGTAAATCCATGTCTTACGAGAAAAATCATCAATAAAAGTTACATAATACCAGAAACCACTTAAAGAAGTAGAGGACATGGGTCCACACAAGTCAGAATGAATTAGTTCTAAAATCTGATTTGATTTACTCTTGCTGAAATGAAATGATCCTTTAGAAAATTTACCAAAAGCACATCCTTTGCAAATGCCGTCATGAGCAACACTTAATTTGGGAAGCCCTACAACCAGTTTTTCCATAGAAGACAAGGATTTGAAGTTGAGATGACCAAACCTTTTGTGCCATAGCAAGTTGAGATCAGAAATGTCATGATTTAATACTTGAACTAGATTTGTAGAGAGCTTATAAAGACTTTCGTGCCTCACTCCAATCACTTGTGCTGTACTGAAATCAGAATCTCTCCTCCAAGCAACAACATTGCCATTTGAGAAAGCTACATTGAACCCTTTATCCTCTAGAGCTGAAATAGAGATGAGATTCCTCTTGATCCCTAGGACAAATAATACATTGCTGAGATGAAGAGAGACTCCAGAGTTTAAAATGAAGGAAGTATTACCCGCTCCTTTTACAGAATAAGAAGCATCATCACCAATCACAACTTTCAGATGAGAATCCTTTTCTGTTAAATTTGCAATCTGCTGCTTATATCCCGAGATGTGGCGAGATGCACCACTATCTATCAGCCAGGTATTGCAATCAGCAGGAACACAACTTGAAAGAGTTGAAATTAAGAGAAGACCTTCAGACTGATCGAAAGAGATCTTGGAAGGAAAAGATTCTTTAACGTTTGACACAACAACTTGATGATTAAGTTTCATAGAGCAGTTTCTGGCAAAGTGACCAAATTTCTCACATTTGAAACATTGAATCTTGGAGATATCTCTTCTCCTTCTAAAATTTGAAGAAGAGGGAGAAAATTTCTTATCATTGGAAACATTCCTTTTCCTTCCCCACTTGTTAAATGTGTGAGCTGCCAGGACTTGATCTTCAGACGAAAGAGATTTACAAAAGTTTCCTCTAGCTTCCAGCCTGCATTCTTCTTGAATGCAATTTGACCTTAATCTGTCAAGGCTAGGAACTTTACTCCTACCACTGATACCTTGAATGAATGATTCCCAAGATTGTGGGAGACCATTCATGGCAAGCATTACAAACTCCTTTTCATTCACTGATTCCCCAATAGCATTTAGCCGATTCATTAAATCAGTAATCCTCAAGAAGAAAGAAATGATAGATTCACCTTTACCCATTTTGATGTGAATGAGTTGCAGGCGAAGAGCCAAAGCTTTGCTGGTATTATTTATCTCAAACATGCTATGAAGAGACTTAAACATCTCATTAGCCGACTGCAGTTTAGAGATGGCAAGGACAAGATGATCTTTCATAGAATCAACAATGATCCTCTTTGCCAAAACATTTTTCTTCTTCCATAAAGATAATTCTGTTTCATCCTCAGGAGCTTTGTTATCAGGATCCACACAATTAAGAAGATCATTTTCTTCAAGAATTAGTAAGATTCTAGACTTCCAAGAAATGAAATTTGAAGCTCCTTCAAGACGATCTTCAACCTTCAACCCGAGGACCATGATGACTAGAGGAGAAGAGAAAAATGAAGCAGTAGAGGAGGTTCTGAAAATTAGGAAATGCACACACCAAGCTTTGATACCATGTTAAAATACACAGGTACACAAGACACCAGCTACCTTGGGAAAAACCCTCTTGAAACAGAGGGAAACAACCCAGCAAAAAGGAACTTATATTAAGATAAAAATACAACAGTGATATGACTATGAGCACAACTGAGAGAAGCTCGCTACACAAGTCAACCAGCTGAGACTCAAAAGCTCTCTCTGCCAAAAACTAGAAATGAATACCGAGAATTCCCAAGTTCATAAGAAGAAGAAAAACATAACACTTAGAACCCGCGACAATTCCTGTCTTTTTTGTAATAATAGAACAGGAGCCCAAAAAACGTGAAAGAAGAAAGAGCGGTGCGATATAGAAAACCGACGCATAACCCAGCGTGAATATCTATTCTTTCAAAACGCTTTTGAACGAGAGCAAAGCTATTCCTCTATGGAATAGTAAAGTCACCTCTGAATCGTGGAGAGTAACTGTAGAGGCGTTGAAAGCTAGCGGGAGAGTGCGGGTGAGGAAGGCACAATGAAAACCGATGACAGCTATGCGGGCCCATCAATATGAGGGAGTGCTTTCACCGTGGATGAGATGAGCTTTCGAGAACGCCATCTGTCATTAGTTGCAGTAAACAATAGACCACGCAAAACAAAATACTATATTCCACGAAACATAAGAATGAGACATTTCGTAAGTAATAAATCTTAATTAATATATTTGATATATTCCATTCATATACAGCTATAAATTTAACAAAGACAAGGTAAGCAATTAAAATAAAATTATAAAAATTACTTGCTAGTCATGAAGATAAAGTAAGCTAATTTAAAAAAAAAAATTAAAAATAAAACTTGTGATATAAGCTTTATTGCAAGGGACTGCAATGTCTGGAATCTTTGGCCATGGAGGTACCACCAACTATGAGCATCCTTCCTAAACCGATGACGAAGAGCATCATTACTTAGACCCCTTGCATTCACAAACTCTATGAACTCATTCGTAATCAAATCTCTCATATCATCATCAAGAAAGAGTCTTTCAAATGCTGCCTTGTATCCATCAGACACTTCTAAATCTCTATAGGGTGGTAGCCTTCCTAGTAGATCAAGAAATTGGTTGCTATAATAATTGGGCGTCAATGCATAGGCAAGCAAATGTAGAGTGGTCATTTTGTTCCATCATTCTACAATAATTGCTTGCAATTGTTTGAAGAGGGTCTCTTTGGGATTTTGCTCTTTTTCATTTACAATTTGCTTGATCTTCTCAAGCGTTGAGTCTATGCCATCATAGATCTCTCCAAGGCAAGGCCTATACATGTTAGCGTACCTAAGCATCCTCATAATGGGCTCGGTGAACTTAATGATATATTCCACACGTTCCCACCATAAGTCATCCAATATCCTTTGCTTTATTTTGGCTGCCCTCTCACTGTTGCTTTGCTTCCATATAGCCCAATTGTTACCATATTGCAAAGTGCCTCTTTCACTTGCACAAGTCGTCTCAAGACGATTAAATTTGATGCAAAATGAGTTTCAACAACCTTTACCATAAATTAGAGCAAAAAAATACAACTATTAGATACATACTTTATAAAAGAATACACATTACACAATAAAAAAAATGAAAATCAGAAATTGTAAGATACTGATTTAAAAAAAAAATTTAAATTACTAACTTTAGTTCAAGTTCACTTACCTTCAGTAACATTAAACGTGAGAACATTCTGAATATTCCTTGAGTCATGTGATGGTTTGTAATGAACATCTAGATGTCCTCAGCCTCTGCATACACCTCCTTGATCCACTCAATTGTGTTCCCAATCTTTTGTAGCATAAGATTGAATGAATGGACTCCACAAAGTGTCCAAAAGATATGCTGATATTGCTCTTCAACCAACAAACCAGCAGTTCTACAATTCTTTGCGTTGTCTATTATGACTTGGACAACATTACTAGCACCCACTTGTTCAATGGCAGAGATGAGAATATTAGCAATAAATGGCCCATCTTTTACTTGCCCCTCACAATCCACCACTTTCAAAAACATTGCCCCTTTAGGGGACACCGCTAGGACATTGATCAAGGGACGGTTTTTAGCATCTTTCCACCCATCTGAAACAATTGATACCCCTGTCTCAATCCATGAATCCTTTATGGGCTTCAATTGATCATCAATCCACTTGACCTCTTGATCCAACAAGGTTGTTCGTACTCTCTCAAAACCGGGGCCCTGATACCCTCTTGGAGCTTCATTGGCACTTTTCAACATCTGTCTCCAATATGGAGAGCGAACAACATTAAAAGACAACCCATTTGCATACAAGCATCTTCCCACATCAATGTCGGCAATTTCCCGACTTTGATTTTGAAATGCAGTTTCTAGTGGTCCCTTTCTTTTGTGTAAGGCCAATGGGTTCTTTTTCAGGCTCATGGGTAGCTGAGGTAGTAAAAAAGGGGTGGTCTTCTATCACAACATCTATGGGGGGTTGTGTTACTTTCGCTTTTTTTTAACTTTTACTTTTATTGCCAATGCCATCGGTTGAATTTTGCCTATGCTCTTCTATCTCTTCTGCTGCCTCATGCTCTTCAATATACTTTAGTACAGTTTCATTGGTATAGGTGCACCTTTTTTTCCAGGGCATTTCTTGACTCCTCTACCAAGGTATCCACACAAATGGCCTACCACACAAAAATATGAACTATTTCATTCTACATCACAACCCCTACATTTCCAACAGAATGCACCACCTCCTGGAAGGGCTCTTATAATATCAACATGCTTCCACAAAGGAGAATCAGAGTAGGGTTCTATTCCTTGTTCGGTATTGCCTACTGAGGAAGAGGTAGATGCCATTGTAGTTCCTTTTTCTATGGCAATAAATTTCAAATTGTATACATATTCAATATACAACTTAAAACTTTAAAAGCAAGAGAATGAAAAATTATAGAAAAAATGGCTAAGATCTTATGGAGAATGAGAGAGAAATGAAAAAAATTAAAAACTTAAACAAAAACAAAAAACAAATGGAACAAGAACTTACCTCTACTCATTGTAAGCTTGCAAAGGTGTATATATGAGGCACAAACACTTGAAGAAAGCTCACAAACCAATCTTCCAACTCCTCCTTGCACAACCAAGAATTTGCTCCTTTGCTCTTGCTCAAGTCAAAATAACCTACTTGCACACCACAAATGGGAATGAGAAGCAAACATTAGCCTTTCATAATCAACTTTTAGGGTTCTGGATGTCAAAAAATTATAAATTTTGCAAAATTTGTCACTTAAGTGACGTCCACGGCCCGAAGTTCACCATAGTTCACCACGGGTTCAGTTTTTTCCGACCTGGTCCGTTCGTCTGGGCCAGAAGTTCGAACTGGTACCGGATTTTCAAACCCTGCCCGAACCCATAGGCGAACCAGACCTGGACCACATACTAGTTTGTACCCGGGCTGATCCAGAGGGGTCCAAGGGCGAAGCAGGGTAACTTAGTCTTTTACTATGCATAATTATCCTATTAATTTTATTTTTCTGTTCTCATTCTTTTTTTAAACCCTCCTTTTAAGTTTCTTTTGACTCCTTTGCTCTTGGCTTCTGATCCCATCCCTTTCCTTCCTTTTCCTTTTAATGAGCATATTCTTCAATCTATCATAATTTAATCCTCTTCCTGATGATAGATCATGGAGTGTGATCTGAAATGTCAATGCAAACGGTTACATCTAGAAGCACCTTTAAACAACATACAAGTGGTTAGATCTTGGGAATATATATGAGTGGCGAGTTCACCTGCCTCTCTGTTAGCTTTTTGCGATTACACTTACATAATTTGTCAAGAAGCTTCAAGCTTCTTTGAAAGTGTGCCCATTTTCCGATTTCAGTTGACTCTTTTTGGATAGCACCAATTATGAGATGAGAGTAACCTTCAAACAAAGTGTAAGAATCTTTAAGCAATTTAGCTAGTTTCAAATCCTCTGCTAGTCCTACCTTCTGCCATTTTATTGATGTTGATGTGAGGTTGATTGATTGGGCTCCCAAGAATGAATCCAGATCACTTCTAATTACTTGCCCCTGCCACTCCCATATTGTCTAGAGATGCTGTTGAAGTTTATGTATGTGACAGAAAAACCCATTTGGGGATGGTTCACATTTAATGTTGCATCTTTTTTCTTTACTACTGCGGATTTCTTTACGGGGAGCCGCCTTTGTTGCAGTCTTATCGTTTTACCAACTGGTCATGTTAGATTTATTGCAAATCTTAGATGATTAACCATATCTTCTTTTTATGTACGTGATTCATTGCATCTTCCTTGCTCGAGTAAAGAATTCTTTCATGTATAAAGTCTATCAGTACACCAGTGTTAGATTTTTTTGTGTACATTCCTCTTAACAGCTATTTCTTTCTTTTTGTCTGCTTTTGATCTTCTTCTTTCTTATATTAAGGTCTCACTATTTGATGTACTACTTGCTGCATCTGAGTTAAGTTTCTCTTTTCTTCATTCCGTTTCATTTGAAAGTTACTCTAGTATCATACTGAGATTTTCTTCCAAGCTTGTTTTCACATTCTGTATTGCATATTTCACTCATGCTAGCAACAATTCTCGTGTTTTTGGTTTGAGGAGCTTGAAATAGTTGAGAAAGATGGCAGAAAGGAACCACTGCATAATAGAACTTTGTTGTTTGGTTTCATGCAGTCATTACTCCTAATCTTCAGACCTATTAAGTTTGCAGTCGCATTCACATTCGGCAACCTTCTTTCGCTAGCAAGGTTTGTAAACAATTAATTAGAGTTTGATAAAGTTTTTGATATGATTGGTTCATGAAATAAAATTTAGTTATTTTGAAGTATATGATCCTCTTGGGGATGCCATTATGTTATGTTTTCTATGGCATCTTGTGTGCCTGAATTATCTCCTGTTGCACTACAGAGCACTGTTCTTTTATGTAGGCCTGTTGTTTGGACATGGAGAACACACAATTTGCCTGTTTCTGTAGCATGACAAATTACCTAAATGATTTACATGTGAAATAGTATTTCAATAATTTTACTTTCATGACATTCTCTAGTTTGCTGGGACTTCTAAAATACTGATTTTCTTTATGTTTTGCAATATTAACAGTGTTATATTTTACTGTACAGCACAGTCTTTCTTGTAGGGCCCATGCGGCAGGTGAACATGATGTTTGATCCTGCACGGATTGTAGCATCTGCTATATTTATTGGCAGCATTGTTGTTGCTCTAGTTTGTGCACTTTATGTAAGTGATGCCCATGCATGGTTGTGAAATCATTCCTTTCAATATAACTGGAACTAGTCATTGTTACAGAATTTGAATCACTTGGCATATGATTCTTCCGGCACAATCCAATTTCTACACTGGCAGCTAATTATCAGTATTTATGCTGGTTGTTTTACAGATTCATAATAGGCTTCTAACACTTCTAGCAATTATCATCGAATTTTGTGCACTTATCTGGTAAGATAATACTTTAGAAATTTTTGTGCTGTTTTTGTTAGATTGGATCTTTCATCACATATCAATTGCTTTAACATTGACATTTTTCAATACAAAGAATATCATGTGGTAGATTTATTTCTGTACAAGTTTTTGTTTTACATACAAGTTCTTGATGCGATTCTCATGGTACCTGATTGTGATATCTCAACTACTGTATTTTCATTAATTTTCCAAGTTAATTAATGTTAATTTTGGCTGATTTATTCACCAGGCTTTATCAAACAATCTGTTTCCCTTCCTTTGTGAAATTGGGATGGCTATCCATGTATCAGTTTTGATTTAGTTGTGATTATTTTTGATGTTTCTTTAATTTTTCCTTCTATCCCAAGATAGACAATTATTTAAATGCATTTTAAAATGAATGTTCTAATCATTGTTGAAAAAATTCCAAATTAATGCAAATATGGCAAACAGACATGACTTATTATAAAGTCGCCTACATTGGCATGCCAGCCACATCAGGTGAAAGGGATAGAGTTGTACAGATGCATATGAATAAAGTTCAACACACAAAAGACTAAAAATAATTGTAAATTTGAAAGTGCTTTCTAGGATTAAATGGTTGCAACCATAGATTGCAAACTCTGTGAGTATTTGCCGAGTTGCCGAGCACTCATTATTTTGTTGTTTCCTTGAGTTTAGACAAGTTTAACTTGTGAGTTTTTACAAATGCAGGAAAAGCAGAGGTAAAAATGTAGATGCAGGTAAAACATTGGTTAAAATGTGTTTTTCACTCATTTCTTTTTCTATTAAACCATGCATTGTCTCTTTTCACCCTCTATCGTCGAGGTTCTTCAAAATCTGCCAGCTCTTCCTCATGGTTTAAGTTGCAGAGCTTTTGTGGAGTTTTTGCCAAGTTTTTGTTGAGTATTTTTTGAGTCATTTTGGGCTTGCCGAGTACTCTCCAAGTCTAAGTCTGCAAACTTTGGTAGCAATAATGGCATCATATTATGTTTGAAGCATAACATACACCGGTAATTATAATTGTCAACCAGATGATATGATTGAATCAGTTATCTTTTGGTAGAATCAAGCACGAATCCCAAAAAAGTACTATTCAATGAGTCGATTTCAATTTAATTATAGTTTTTAGTAAAAAATTATGATTAATTTTGATCTAAATGCCAAAAAGAAATATTTTGCTACTATATATACTTTTTTCCCAGTTTGACCTCTTTTTTACTCTAGATTTCAGGGTTTTTCAAAGCCCAGGTGCACTAAAGTTCTAAACAATGGACTTTTCAAACAAAGGTCAAGGATCTGAAGTATTGTTAGCACCAAAGTTTTCGTAGCTCATGTGTGAAAATTTCTCTCAATTTTAACTTTAGAGGGCATTAACAAACTTCCATTGGTTAAATCTTTAGTGCAGAGGTGAGCAGACTACCACAAGGCTTGCTTAAGAATCACGTAGGGTGCTTAGCATGGTGTGAAATTTCACTTTTAGATTGTTTTACCCAAGTTGTCGATTCGGGTGCAGATGCAGATGCGGGAAATTTTTTTTGGGGGGTTTTGGATGCATTTGGATGCAATATATATATATATATATATATATATATATATATATATATATTCAAATATATATATATATATATATATATATATATATATATATTCAAATATATATATATATATATATATATATATATATATATATATATATATATATATATATATGCAAAGAAATGCAAGACATATACAAAATTAAATCATTTGATAGTATGATACTTCATCATTGATAAACATCAAATATAAATGAAATATTTTAACATATAATGTTGGTTATCAGAGGGTATCAATATGTTGAAAGATCAAATTCTCTGCCTAATTTTTAGATATGGATCACCTTTCCATGTTGAAACTCAACTAGCTCGAGATATATCTCGACAACCAACAGAAGTAGACATTCAACAGGAATCAAATCTAACTTTTAAAATAATGAACCCTCAAATTTTCATAATTTCTAAGTATACCCAATTCCGTAGATCACTGATTGAATCTTTGGTTATAGGGAATGCATGTTTTGTTCAACTGGAAGCATTTATATATGACACCCAATCAATTGATCAATCTTTCCAGAAGTAAGATTGGTCGCACTGTGAAAGCTTGCAAATATGCTGCTTCTCCAGGATAACAGAATTATGTTCAAGATGAATATGTTTCTTGGATAGGGATGTTGTGAATATATAGGCTAATTAGCTTGAATAAATAATAGTAAATGTGGCTTAGGAAAGATGAAGGGACTGTCTGGTACTAAAGGCTGCAGGCTATTTTTTCATTCTTTTGCTTGGATATGGCTATAACCTCAGCCATTATCTCATAAAAAATTGTGCAAGCAAGGTGTTTTTTTTCTTTTTAATGTCAATATTGACGTTTTTGTGCCTGGAGGCTTTCAGATGCACCCTGGAAGTGCATCCCAGGGCTGTGGATGCCCTGGGATGCGCTTCCTGGACGCATCCGGTGTGTATTTGGCTCCGCATCTGCTTCCTAGCGCATCCGCCTCCGCATCTAGGCCTCTAGGGAGCGCATCGGTAACTAAGTGTTTTACCTAAGTGTGACCAGGTTTTCCACCCTGGTTTTTTCATTGCATATTTGTTTATAGAAGATGAACTTGCAACAAATGCCTTTTTCTTCTAATTGGGCTGAGTTTAGCTTTACTAATCACCTGACCATTACAGGGTTTTCTGATGATATTTTTTGGTTAGATGCACACTAGATTGTGCAAATTTTAAAGCCCTCGATCGGAGTGTTGAGGTCAGTTTATTGGAAAAGATTTTGTATGGGCTATTTCCAGAGGCCATGGATAGGGCTAATGAGGCAAGCAAGGCTAGGGCTTAGAATGATGATGACAAATACATGCTGATATGGGAGATAAATACCATCCAAATCCAATGTTTGTTTTTAGTACTCTGTCAAAGATGATTTAGAAATGATAAAGGCCCTCTTCAAGTAGGTTGAGAGATTTTTCTATATTCCACCAACTTTCTGAATGAGGATGTTAGGGGATGGGGGACATCTCTCTAGGATGGTTGGAAGGAGGCCATTTATAGGGGATGACAATTAAAAAAAAAGGAAAACTAAAAATTATAGGAAATTTCAAATATTTATTAGATATGGCATTCACCATATTTGTTAAATAACCATTTTATGGAAGATTAGAGCTGAGTTGAGAGTGCACAAGTAGACATACAGATTTACAACATTACAATGTTGAATAATTTGAGTTTTGAATTTTTCATTATATATCTGCACATAAAAGTTTACACTCCTTTTGATTTAAGAAGTTATTAGATAGATTAGTAGCTCTAGTTTAGGTTTAATCTTTCTTATCAATGCCATTGTCAGCTTAAACGAATAATCATTTTTGTGTGGTTCATCTCGGAGTTATTGTTTGTTTGTAACTTTAGACACAAATGCATAAAGACTAGTTCTCTCTATTTGATCAAATTCTAAACCAGCAGGCCTCTTAAGAGTAGAAACACACTCTCCCTAGCAAAAGATATCTTTCCATAGCCAATGCAAGGCATCACTGAGTTTGGGAGGGATAGTCGCTTTTCAAGACTGTCTTTCCACTCACCTTTATTGACATACACTTTTGAAACTCAAGAGTGGGATGTAAAGAGCTTCCAGACCGTCATTCACTACTGTAATTCTTTGTGCAAGTACCAAACCCTCTCAAGACTTGTCGAAATGTGGAAAAATGGTGAACCAATAACTCTAGATGCACTTTTTGTATGATTGAACCTTAGATTCTTTCACAAGAGGTTATGTGTGTGTGGATGATGTGCCTAAATATTTCAGCCATGGTTGTGTTGGATCACTTGAAAATTTCCTTTTTGAAGCTTGGAAAAGTGCTACATTTTTTATGTTTGGTGAAGGAGAAATCTCATATTTGGAAAAATATGATGAAAATCCTTTTAAAAATGAGTCAAAAGGGGCATGTTTTGCTATTTTGTGGGTCCTCAAAACATTAGTTGCGAAATTGCAAAATTTCGCCATTGCGCTAGAGTAAGGATAAGGATGTGCGAGATAGTGATTTTCTGCATTGATAACAGTTGAGAAGTGGCGAAATTTTGCCATTTCGTAGAGAACCAAAAAGAGAGTTGGGAATTAACAAAAGGTGTAAAAAATTTAAAAGGACGGACATTAATTAAAAGGTGGCCAATTTGCTAACTCAGAATGTACATCTCGAGTGCTGAGAGGATTTGTTAGAAGATTTGAAGTTGATGCTTGAAAAGATAAATTGGCATAAGGTAGATTAAGTGCTTATGAGCTCGAAATTAAAAGATCCAATTGAAGAGAATCATGGAGATATAGTATAATAGAGTTCAAATGACACAAGATATATTGATACAATTTTTCTAAGGTTCGCAAATCAGAATGAATTCTATCAGAAGAAAATCCCTGAGAAAACATGCTTCAAAAATGCTGTAATTTCTACATACTGAAAAAATGATGTCGACGGAGGGTGCAAACAAGCGAAAATTGCAAATATAAAAACGACCCAGTTCAGAAAATCCAATTTCCAAGCTCTAGTCAAAATCTTAGCTTTTCACAAGATGTTTTGAGTTTTTGACCAAAACCAAATCCGAAAGATAAGTAGTTATTAGTCAATTTGTTGATAAGGTTTTTCAAAAGAAATTTCTTGATTTTAATGAAGAGTGGTGTCTTTTTACCCTAAAAGGGTGTGAAAACCATTCAACCACATATATATGTGTGGTGTAAAATGTAAAGGGAGGGGAGAATTCAGATTTTACAATACATACAGAATGTAATACATAGTATTTTTAAATAGAGGCAGATAGATTTACATAATATTATTATGATGATAGTACTGTAGGTAGATAATATGTATGGAAAGTGACTGCAACCGAAGTGTGAATCAATTGTACTCACTTTTTTGATTAATACAAAGAAAACCTGTTTTTTGTCCAAGGTTGAGGAAGTAAGTTCATTGTTCTTGATTGGATTGGTCCTTTGCATTTTTCAGTTTCAAGAATTTCCTTTTTACTGTTAGATGTCGGAGAATTGAAGTTGTAATTATTGGTTTTTGAGTATCAAGGGTTGTATACAAATCTCTCATCTATACAATTCCTTGTCTAATTGGTTTCCTGCCAAGGAATTAAACTCATTTATACTAAAATAAATATTATAACCAATTCATCCTTGATGTCATGGAGGAGGGAATCTGAAGTTAAATTGTAGAGTGTACATGAGGGTTCAAACAAAGCTCGATTGCATTCCACCCAATTAGTTGGATAAGGGACTAGCCTGTGTATTTTCTCAAAGAAGGTTTTTTACATTGCAAGAGCATTGAAGTTCCCTCATTTTATTTATATGTATTTGAAACTATCAGTGCATAATCTCATATATAAAGCATTCTTTACATACAACACATTTTTGAAGCATTCAGACACAAGCAAGAACTATTTTTTCATCTTGATCAATCTCAAGAACCGTTTACCACTTTTTGAGAAATCATTCAAAGTTTAAATTTGCTATATAAAAGACACCTTAGTGTTTGGGGTGAGGGTTTACCCACCTAGGTCTAGCGAAGCCTAAAGTGCATGGGAATTGGATTATTCCCGTTCATTGGCCAAGACTGATTGAGGAATCCTATAGGAGAATTGGCATAGCTCTTGGATTTCCAATTTGCGGTTTTGGGAACCAACAAGTTGAATAGGGTGAGTGGGAATCAATAAAAAAACTTGAATTTGCACCAGTCAACAATACTTTGCCAATGCATGCACCATTAATGCAAATCTTTGCACTTCCTAAGAGTATTTATTTTCCATGGCAGCATAGTACTTGGTGGGATTTTGACAAAAAAAATGAACTTAAAATTTGGACCAAAGGGGATGGCTAGCTATTTGAGATACCTAGTCAGCTATAATGTATTAAAATAATTTTGTTATATTTAGTATATCAGTAGTTTAGTAATTAGAAACTTTCTTTGTTTCTCACTTTAGATTGCTTTCTTAGTTATCTATTGTTTCCGTTATGGAAAGATATTCTGTAATCTCTTAGTTAAGGAGTCTTGCTCCTTTGTTTAACATCGATTATCTCAATCATTGCATGGTATCAAAGTAGAGGAATTTTCTAACGAATTTTTTTGATAATAAAATTTTTGGATTATTTACCTAGAAATTTCAAGGAAATTTTTGGAAGGTTTTAATCAATTTTTGTAAAATTAAAATCGTGAGGTTTATCTCTGCAAATTGTATTTTTTTTAAAGCTTTTTGATTGATTTTTCAAATAAAATTGAGTTTTTTTTTAAAAAAAGGTGTCATTTTTATATAGGAAAAATTGCACGACTTGTAAGGCGTTCTCTTGAATATCGTGTATTTTGTGGAAGCTTTTTGGCTTTGAAGATTGTGCGACGTCTTGTTATCTGCTGCATGAAGGTTGTTTGACATTTTTTTACGAAATTGTGCTTTTATCCACCCACGTGAAGGTTTTGAAACTTGCATTGAGGTTTTTTTGGCTATGCGCTAGGGTTTCACGTGCACTGTGGTTTTACTTCTATGTTTTTTGATCAAAATCGTGATCGTGACTCCCGCAAAGTAAGGTTTTTTTGTAACTGCATGTGGGTTTTCTCTCTATTTTGCCTGCAATGTGATCTGTTTTCTACAAACTAATTGTGCCTAGGGTTTATCACAGTTGTGACCAGGGTCGCACCTAGGTTTTCTTTGACGCTTTTATATATAATCATGGTCTTTGTTTTGTTTTGGTTGTTTTTGACGTCTTTTATACAAAAAAACACGAGTCTTTAGTTTGGCCTAGAGTTTTTGATCGTGGGTATTTAGAATTTTTCATGATTTTTCAAATAAGTCGGGGGTTTTAGTTTCTTAGTTTTGTTATGATTTTTTATCAATAAAAATTATGATTTTTTATCAATAAAAATCAAAGGTATTTGAGAAGCTGAATTTTGTCTCTTTTTTGTCTCAAGGATGGCTTTGTTACCCAACATCATTTTGGAAGGCAGCTAGTGATTCAACGGCAAGAATTACAATGCTTGGAAATAGCGCATGCTCACTATTTTCGAGTACCACTGCCTTGATCAGCTTGGTCTTGGTAAATCGGCTCGTTCCACAATTGTGGGTAAAGACTAGGTAAAGTTCAGTGAGCATAATTGTGAAGTGGTTATGTTGCTCAAGTTTTTTGTCACTGATGAGATGTAATGTCCCCAATTTATGAGTACCCAAATTTTGCCGTAGGTTACAATTTTTTATCAAAGCACGTAGGGTTTAGAGATACCTTTTTATTTTGATTGAGACCTTGCAAACAAGTTAGGAATTATTTATAATCATAATTCATAATTAGACCTCATAAGTTAGTAAGCATATATTGGAAATGTAGATCAAATCAATCGATTGCTTGAATTAATTTTAAGATGTCTCAACCATAAAAGTGATAAGGTGCCCTAGTGACTCCCTCCTTTAGGCCCAGGAGCAGATAGACCATCCCTCTTGTCCTCATGTGGCCCGTGCCATCCATATGAGGTGGAGTACCTAGTGTGATGTCCTATCACCGTTTTTCTCGATGCATTTGTTTACCATCATAAAGGTGATGAGGAACATTCACAACAGGGTGCCCAGATAATCCATCATTCCTAAGCTCAAAGGCAGTCCCCTTTGTCCCCCTTTGTCCCCCTTTGGCCCCATGGGACTCCCTAGTCATATACAATGAGGTGGCATGCTTAAAAGGCGACCTCATCACTGTTTTCTCACCCATGATTTCTCATTTCCCGTACCATGGCTCATTACAGCAGTCAGAAAGCACACATTATTTCACACAGTAAATCCTATATTAAAATATTCTTGAGTCAGCAATGAAATGCATATTATATCAAAGGTATGCAGATTATTTGTATGTGCGTCTGTATATATATCTATATATAAACAATCATATACTGATATCATAATCCTGAACTGCATATATAATTCAATAAAGAACAGTCATCAATGGATTCCTTATGCAATGTATGTGTCACATGATATTCGTACCCAAGATTTCAGATCTGAATGTTATTATTATAATCTGTTTTTTCTTCTCGATGTCCTTTCTTCTCTTTCGGTGATTTTGTACAATGCCTTCTTTCCTCTTAAATTTTCAATATTGCTGGAGAATTGCATCTCTTAGGTGGTTACCCTTTCCTTCAGACAATGGTGTCTCTTTGTTTGTTTGGTGACGCCTCTTCATGAACACACCTTTACCCAACATGGATTAACAGGTTATTTTCTTCTTGCAAACCGATTTGGGAGTGACCTAATCATATATTTAATATGATCTGCTACATATGATGCAATTGGGGCAAGATGCATGATTACTGAAATTGTGAAGTCTTACATTCATAAGATAATTTCAGAACATGGTTCTGCTATCAGATCGGGGATCTGACAGTCCTAATTGGTTTGATGACTGTATGATTAATATAGATTGAGTAGATTGATAGAATAATTGATTGCTGGTCTGTTTGCTTGATTCACAATTGATGTTTGATGGATGATTAGATGATTTTTTATTTGATAGCTTGATGCTTGATTGCTGAGTTGTTTGCTTCCTTGATCCCAAGATGAAGTGATGATTGATATGGATTTGATAATTGTTTGCTTGATCTTGCTGATTGATTGATATCACGAGGGATTAATGATTGTTGAATGCATGCGTGATGATTGATAGGTGATCTTTTAATGCTTGGAATGAGTTTTCCTTTATACTTCCTTGGTGAAAGGGTCACCACATTTCATAAGATTTGATTCACCACTTTTCATTGTTGCTTTTTGAGAATAATAAATAATTCTTTAACTTATCTCCCTTGGATGTCCTCCTCAAATGAATGCTTTGCCCTTTTATATCTTCCACTAAGAGGGAGAGTCACACTTCTTTACCACACTTTCCCTTTGCAATGGTCACACCCTTTCACAGTTACCACCTTTTGAGAGTCACAACCCTTCATCCTTTATGCCTTGTGAAAGAGTCACAACCTTTCATAACTACCACCTTTTGAAAGAGGCACAACCCTTCGTCATTCATGTCCTTCAAAAGAGTTGCAACCTTTCTTAATTACCACTCTTTGAAAGAGTCACAACCCTTCAACCATTCTTCCCATTCCAATCTTTTTCCATTAATCCTTCCTTAGTTCCCATGCTCCTCTCTTCTTTTCTCGTTGTCCCATTCCAAATGAAGTTCTCTTCTCCCTTTTATACCTCATGTTTGAGGGAGACACAAATTTTCCATTCATTCCTTTTGACCATTTGTTTCACTTAACTAGATTTTAATTATTTATTTTAATTTTATTCTTTTATATTTTTAATTTAATTATTATTGTTTATTATTTAATCCTATTTCAAGAAGGTGACATAACATGAGATGCTTCCAAAATTGCCTTCTGGCAAGACGACTACAAAAATTTGGACTCACTTGAAGAATCTGCATGAGATGTCAAATAAAGGCAGAGCTTTCTTCCTTAAAAATATGTTGGTCTCGATTATGATGGATGACAAGATGTCTTTACAGGATCATTTAATGTAGAACAAAGACATCCACGATCAATTGTAGGCTATTGGTCACAAAATGGAAGAAGAGGATATGGTGTTTATTTGTTAGGAATAAGGTTTACATTTAATTATATAATTAGTTTGTTGTTAGGTTGGTTGGGAAGTTCATTTCTGTAATTTAGTTTCGCACAGGAAAAATAAGGCTTTACAAGCCATTTGCAAAGCAATGTAAAATTGATCTTTTAGGAATATCAATATATTTTTATGTTAGTTTATTTGCAGCCATGATTTGATTTGTTTTCTCCACCGTATTTGAACATTGGTACCGGAGCATTTTGAAAATGGACCGTGAAGAAGAAATAATTTGTAATTGATTGCTTGCTGATCTGAAACAGAGTTTGTTTTGTTGCAGAGGGCTATGGCATTTAATTTGAAGCATACAATGCAACAGTAATGTAAACAATGAGGGAGAAGAAATCAATATTTAAATGTGTTGTATGAACCATTTTGAAGAGAATATGTGCTGCACATTCCACCATCTAGTTTCTCTGAATACTTTACTGATTTAGGGTTGCAAGGTTCTTGGAGAATCAAATGCATGGAATGTAAATAAAGAATAGGTTGGAGGTTGGAGGAAATGGAGGCAGGAGGATATCTATCATCCGGAGCTAGTTTCTTGCTTAGGTTTGATTTATTGTATGAGAAGCAAAGTAGTTTTATTGTTTGAATCCCTCTTCATGGAGAAAAGGGGGGATTTTGCAAATGATTAAGTTTGTTTCAATCTGCAGAATAGTTGTTTCATTTGCAGATAATTGAGTTTGTCTCGATCCACACAGTGACTGTTTTAGTTTTTAGATAATTGAGTTTGTCTCAATCTGCAGGCACCTGAGTGGTATCTATGGATAATTTAGTTTGTCTTGGTTCATTGTATTTGAGATGCATTACTGTGGATGATAGAGTTTTTCTCAATTCACAGGAGTGGTATGTTTGTGGATAATGGAGTATGTCTTGATTCATAGGTATTGTTGGATAATCAAATATTTGGCAAGAGCGGGAAGTTTAGGTTAATACTAATGTAAAGTTGTGACATTTGCCTAGATAAGAGGAGTTTGGGTTAATGCAATTAGAGCTAGATAAGCAGCCATTTGTCTAGACCAGGAAGTTTAGGTTGATGCTGATGAAGAGTTGGAGATTCAAAACATTTACCTAGACCAGGAAATTAGGATGATGTTGATGAAGAAAAGTTGGAGATTCACAACATTTGCCTAGGCCAGGAAGTTTAGGACAATGCTGATATAGTTCTATTCTTGGTTTTCTTCACAATGTAAACCTTAAGGTGGGGGGGCGAGGGTTGTTAGGAAATAAGGTTTACATTTAATAATGTAATTACTTTCTTAGTTAGGTTAGTTAGTTGGTTGGGAAGTTCATTCCCATAAGTTAGTTTTGCATATGAAAAATAAGGCTTTATGAAGCCATTTTCAAAGCAATGTAAATTTGATCTTTTTGGAATACTAATATATATTTTATGTTATTTTATTGGTAACCATGGTTTGATTTGTTTTCTCCATTGTATTTCAACAATTATCATATTGAAAAGCTTGTCATGATCCTATGAGCACTTCATCGAAACTCTCAACATCACCTCTACCAATGTTGATTTAAAGTTTGATGATTTGTCAAACAAGCTCTTAAAGGAGGATAGATGGAAGAAGTAGTTTGCTAGTGGCAGCAACACAATCAGTGTGGAAAAGGCTTTTACTTCCAAAAATAAAGGCAAAGGCAAGTCCTCTTAACAGGAAGGACAAAGAAAATCTAATGATTCTTAAAAGAATCCAAAATCTATCACATGCCATTATTGTGTTAAAACCTGGTTATATGAAATTCTATAGAAAGGTTAGTTGATCAAAAATCTGACCAGGGAGGGTCTCAACAAAAGGCTCATGTTGCAGAGTATTCAAAGGAGTCAACCTTCTATGCATTCATGGCCAAATGACCAACAAATCATGCAAAGTTTTTTCCATGGTATATTGATTCTGGCACAACTTGAAATTCTAGAAATAGTAGAGATTGGTTCATGGAGTATAAGGCTTGCTTTGATTAAGTAATCCTTGGTGGTGGTGAAGAGTATATAGTTGTCGCTAAAGGGAAATGTTTAGATAACCTTTGGAGGGAGAAATCTTGTTTTTCTCATTGTGTGCTTTGTTTTGGGTATGGACCTCAATTTGCTCTCATTGAGTCAGATTATGCGCAATTGTCCTAAGTTGGACGTCATCGTCAGTGCACATAAGTGTCATTGTTGACAAGGAGTCCAAGGAAACCATTGCAGTTGGCATCAAAGATCATGGGTTGTATCGGCTCGTTGATAATGGAGAGTCATGCATTGGCTGCAAAGAGTTCATTTATCAGTACTCTTTGGCGTCAACGTTATGGGCATCTCAACCTATGTTATCTCATTTAGTTGGCTTGAGAGAATATGGTAGATAACGTATCTGAGATTTAGTAGCATACACATAGTGTGTGCAGAGCTTGCCAAGTAGGGAAACAACAATGAACTCCATTTCTAGACTGACAAGCTTGGAGAGCTTCAAAGTTCCTTTAGTTGGTTCATGCAAATGTTTTTGGACCAATGAATACTGCATCAATCACCGGTGCTAGGTATTTTCTCTTGCTCGTTGATGATTTTAGTAGGAAAATGTGGGTGTTTTTCCTCAAAGCAAAATCAGATGTGTTTAATGAATTCAGATATTTAAAGCCTTAAATGAAAAAGAGTCTGTATGTCCAATCATCACTCTTAGGTCAGATAATGGGGGTGAGTTTTGTTCCCATGAATTGTCCGACTTATGTTCTTAATACAGTTCAAGCATTAGCTTACCACACCCTGTAACCCTTAAGAGAATGGTGTAGTTGAGAGGAGGAACTATACTATAATGGAAATGGTTTGATGTATGTAGGAGAAAAGGAATGTTCCCAAGAAGTTGTGGACTAAGGCAGTTAAAATTGCTGTATACCCTCTTAACAAGTCTTCCACACAGGCTATCAAGAAGATGACCCTAGAGGAAACCAAGAATTAACCATATTAAAGTTTTTGATTCCACTGCATATGTTTGGATTCCAGATGCCAAGAGAACCAAATTGGATTCCAAAAGTTAGAAGTTGATGCTTACATGATACAATGACAATCATAAAGCCTATAGGCTGATTGATGTGGACACTGATCGCCTAACATTTAATAGAGATGTAGTCATTGATGAAGAAGGTGGGCCTTCTTCTCCCGTTAATGGTCTTGACGATCAGCCTTTGAAGGCTTCAAATTTGGGTATTTGGCTTCCAAGATCCATCTAAAGGGGAGGATTCCGACAATTCCAACCTTGTGGAATCTCCTAGGCAAGTACCCATACCAGAAGATTTTCCTTTGGACAACTTGGATCAACATTTAGATGATTTCATTCTAGGTAGCCCAAGTCATGGGGATCATCCTGATTTGGAAGATGCATCTATCATGTGGTTAAGTGGTTGGAAAAGCTCATTGGTGATGTTTGGGCTAATGAATTGGTTGAGGGTAGATCATCGAGAGGCAAGAGCAAGTAGATTACAATGAACTTTGCTCTTGTGGCCAACTCTAGAATGTTTATGAACCCCAACATGATTCAGAGGCAAAAGGGAAACTTAAATGGGAAAAGGCTTTGCATCTAAACATTATAGTCTTTTGAAGAACAATATTTGGATTCTTTTAAATCTTCCATTGTGGAAGAGACCTATTGGTTGCAAATGGGTGTACAAAGTCAAGTAGAAAGGTGATGGAACACTTGACAAATTCAAAGCATTGTTGGTGGCTAAAGGATTATTGTAGAGATAAGGCATAGACTATGAGTAGACCTTTTCTCCTACAACAAATATTAGCACCATCAATCTTGTTCCAGCCATTACAACACAATTTGGTTGAAAAGTTTTCATCAAATGGACATGAAGAATGCCTTCCTCTAAGGAGATTTGGAGGAAGAAGTATACATGTTGTAGCCTCAAGGTTTTAAGGTTGCATGCAAAGAGCATCAGGTATGTAGACTGGTGAAAGCTCTTTATGGCCTAAAGCACGCCCCCATGACATAGTACATAAACATTGACAAGTATTTGGATGCACAAGACTTTCAACGAAGTCTTTCAAATCCCAATTTATACATCAAAAGCACTTGTAATGACATCATTCTTCTTTTCATCTATGTGGATAGTATTATCATTACTGCCATTGGTAGTGGGGCA
This sequence comes from Chamaecyparis obtusa, assembly GCA_027943335.1. Classification (NCBI taxonomy): domain Eukaryota; kingdom Viridiplantae; phylum Streptophyta; class Pinopsida; order Cupressales; family Cupressaceae; genus Chamaecyparis; species Chamaecyparis obtusa. Next base: position 54,324 of record BSBK01005260.1, read on the forward strand.
CATTTGCTTGAGCAAATCAAATTCAATTTGTATCAGGTTTTTGATATGACAGATTTAGGCCTTTTGCATTGTTGTCTAGGTGTAGGAGTTTTGCAGACAACTCGTAGTATTTTCATTTCTCGGTTTAAATATGCTAGGAGTTTGCTAGACAAGTTCAGAATGAAAGATTGCAAAATCTCGTCTACACCTATGGATAAAGGGCTGAACCTTTCAGCTAAATCAGACTCAAAGGTGATCAATGAGTCAACTTTCAAGAAACTATTATGCAGTCTTAACTACCTTACAGCCAATAGACCTGATTTGAGTTATGTTGTGAGTTACATTTTTTGTTTCATGACAATTTCAAAGGAAGAACATTGGGTTTTAGGGAATTAGGGATTGCGATATGCGAAAGGGGCACCTGACTTTGGCATTTGGCATAGCAACAACAAAGATTCTAGGTTGGTTGGGTTCACAAATTAAGATTGGGCAAGCTTTGTTGATGATAGGAAGTCTACTTCTAGATACATTTTCAATCTTGGTTCGAGTATAGTGACTTGGTCCAGTGAGAAGTAGAGGGTGGTAGCTCTCTCCTTGACAGAAGCAGAGTATTGGGGAACTGTCAAAGCAGCATGTGATGTAGTCTAGCTTCGAAGGATGCTTTTTGACATGAAAATGTCTTAAGCAGGGCCTTTACCCTTGTTTTGTGACAACCAAGGGGTGCTAAAGCTTTCCAAAAATCCAGTCTTCCATGAGCATATAAAAATCCAGTCTTCCAACTTGTAGAAGATGGACTAGTGATGTTGCAGTATATTCCAAGTCCAACTAAGGACCAGACTGCAAACATTCTTACCAAGTCCTTGAGTCGAGACAAATTTGTAAAATTTTGGGACAAGCTTGTTGTAGCTAGTATAATGGTCAATTAAGGGAGGGTATCATAATAATATTATATAAATATCTTTTGGGACTGATGAATACATGGAATGATTAATAATCTATTCAGTTTTAATTTGATTTGAGAAGTTTTCAAATTTATATATTCTCCTGATGTGCTTGAGGAATCTATGCTTGGAGGAATCAACCAGATTCTGCACTGGAGCATAAGGGAGGACAAATTTGTGCAGTCTCTTGGGGGGACAAATTTGCAAGTATTTTTCCAAAATAAGAGTTTGATCGAGATTTTCCAAATACAAGGAGATTGGATATGCTGGAATAAATCTATTTTCAGAGATATTCAATTTATTCAGAATTAAGTTTTGGGTGCCATAAATGGGCCATTGATTATAGTTTACAGTTGGGCAAATAGTATTCTATGTGGAATTACACTATAGTGATGGAAATAATATCTTATTTACGCTTATATATGCTTGTTGTATATCATTTATTTAGTCTGGGCTTAATATCGTTGTGTTGTTTTCCAATATATATCGTGGGGGATTCTTCTAAAGTTGGCATGTGAAAAATAGTCGATGGGTTACTAATGTCTGCGATTAATATTTTGGAGTAATAAACATATCCTGGAAATAGCTTTGAGTGTGGAGTTTATTCAAAGAGTCCACCGTTATTTTGTAAGGAATGACTTTCAAATTATAATTTTTTATTTCTTTAGGGGAGGATGTATACCAGGTTGTGGCTCTCATATTACCGATTCAGAAATTGATTTCAGGCATGTGCAATTCTGTTGATAGTGGGCTGCTGAGCAAGTTTAACACTTGTATGTGAACATCCACATTCATGTTGCCATGTGAAGACCAGATATTCCTTTGGTGGGCATCAATATTGAGGACAACAGTATCCCTCTTTATTTATTATAGTGCTTCTACTCTTTTGTCTCTGAGCGGTGCAACACAAAGAGCCGATTGGGAGGTGGCGTGAGGATTTGAAGACCTGTTTGGGAGACTTGTGGTTTATGTCATGTGTTTTCCTTTAACTGCGTGGAAGAGTTAAAACATCTGTTCATCGCATCACTTACTGGTCACTGTGTGAGAGTGTAGAGTATTCCCATCAAGTTTTCACAACAGTGCTGAAGGTTTCATTGCTGATATTGGTACTGAAGATTCAAGCCTGCAGAAAAATAGGTTTATAAATATTTAATCTGTGTTGAGTAAAATTATTGTTCATTTCTATGTTAAAAATAGCAGTCTTTACAAGTAATGATGAACCACTCCTTGTAAGAAGTTTGAGTGATCATCGAATGGTCACTGCTGATATTAGTAACATACTGGAAAGCTCGGGGTCACTTCTCTAAGTTTATAACAGTAAACAATAGCAAAGTACAACCAAGAGTTTCTCTAATTTATACAGAAAAGTCATTGACTGAATGAATTAAATATTTGAGTAACCTGATGTTTACTTTATTCTGGAGCATTTCATTTTGGTTGTATGCAAATTTGCAAGAGCATGACAAATCTTAAACATAAATAATATTGAGAAGCAAATTGAAACAAATCACATCTATAAAGCTAGGTTAGAAGTTTTCAAATTGGGGATTAAACTTGAATATATGAGACCATTGTTAAGGGTTAAGACATTGGCCTTGCCATCCTTTGCCCATTTACATCCATATTGGTAATTTTTCACTAATTAAAGGGGGAGGCCCCAAGGATGTTTGATACTCGTCTATGTCCTTGAAACATCCTTGTTGCAGGTATGGGTGGAAAATCCGAGGGGATGTCTCCCTAGGGAACATAGAGATTTATTCATTATGTAGAGGAATGGTAGGTAGATATAACAACGTTGCCCACATACTAATAGGGAAGGAGATTCTTCTCTAATATGTGTCATAGACTCAAGGAAGACCCAAAATGAACTATTAAATTTTAAATCAATTATTTGCAATTAACTTTTTCTTTTCCTCTTTTTGAAAGTTCGAAATACATCATGGATAGAATAGTACTAAAATTGGTTTTGACCAATATAATGGTTTACTATGTTTGGCAATGAAACCAAATACCTATGATTGATGGTGATGCTCATTTTGAACCATCCTTACAACTCTTACACTTGTGAGTGTTCTTGGAGTGCTTTTGAGCACACGGTTCAAGAAATGCAATTGTTTGACCCAAAAATAGATGAATGATTTTGCGTTTGTTTATGACAACTTACCTATGACTCAATACAGTTTGAGGATAGACATCATCTTTAAGTTGAATTTTAAATCTTAATCACCCTTGCAACTTGCAAAATTCAATCAAATTGAATTCCTTGCATAATGTATATGTTAATACATCACAAACTAATGCCCTAATAATATCAGGCCATGTTAAAGATGATTAACCCGAGGTTGAAAAACTTGGAATCGCCAAAAACTCAGTGAATAAATCAGCAATAAATCGACACTTTTATCGAACATTTGAAAATAATATCTTAAAATATTCTTAAAAAACACATTATTCATAAAATTATTTATGTATATATATATATATATATAACTATGAAACATTAAACAATGAAATAATATTAAATAATAAAAATATATAAAAGCATAAAATATTAAATATTATGTTAAAATATATAAATCTATTATTAATATATATACCACATTATGAATATGTAATCTTATTTTATATATATTTATATTAATAAAATGATAACTAATAAATATAAAATATTAGTATATTACCTACGTAATACTATTATTTCAATATATATAGTAATATATGTCTAAACTATATATTGAAACTCTAGACATATTATAAGTTCATTTTTGACCTATTATTTTCTAAATAGCCCTAATCCCAATTCCCATGCAAGTCGATGAAAGCAAGTAATATAATATAAGAGTTTGATAATCTGTAGGAAGTATTGCCATCGACCAAATGTGAGCTCCGTAAGTAATGCCGTCGGGCATCGACCAGGAAGTAATGTCGTTGGGCGTCATCGAACTCTTCTTCGCACTTACTGTCGCCGCATGCAACCTTAGGGCATCGTCGAACAAAGGAAATAAAATGAACAATAACTTTAAGTCAGGCAATGCTTTTTTAAACTTAATTTTTTTCGACGTTTCAAAAGCCGAATTTAATGTATAAATCTCACGCGTTGTTGCGGGTTTTTGACATTTATCGCGTCGCGTGATTTTCATTAAACCGATGCCGAGTTTAACAACGATAAAATCGCCCATCATATTTAGGTGCGATATATCGCGATTCTGGCGATATATAGCAGAGATTTTCAACCCTGGATTAACCTATTGACCTAGACGAAATTGATTAGTGCTTGTGAGGAGCCAATGTTTGATGATGAGTACTTGTCCATTCTGAAAGAGGCATTAGTATGGCCCATTCAAGAAACGTTTAACACTTGCAATTTTCTAAATTTTGGTTTATATGCATTTCGGCAAATAGTTGGTGGGACATAAAAACCATTCAACATTTTTGAATCTTATCATGTAGAATAGTTACTATCTTTTATCATCAAAGGCATTTTGTGTAATGTCCCCATTTTGGGGTACATTATATTGTGCCGTGTCGTTAGCCTTTTTACCTTGGTCCGGAGGGCTAACCGTGGCGTGGCAGTGCTCCAAGAGAGAATGGGCCTAGGTGGTTTCAGTTCTAGGCCAATTGGAGCAATTTCCGCAGGTTTTCAGGGTACTTACTATTTATAGTAAATCAACAGGGTTCAGAATTCTCGGCTTTTTAGTAGTAGACTTGGAGCGTCTCACCTTGAACTTTCCAGCGAGCTATCATACGTCGGCATCCGAGCTCGTTTGGGCCTTTGTTTTAATGACGGAAGATTCCTCACTTAATTTTTTATTTCACTTTATAACTCAACGGTCATTTTATTTAAAATGTGACTTAAAGTGAAATTATAAAGAGACGAATTGTGAATATGAAGAGTCACAGTGGAGAAACTGAAGAGTCACAGCTGCAGCCATAAGAGGAGGTTGAGAGTCTCATTTCAGTATGCTTCAGTTTATGGATTTATATCTTGTTACAAGTAGTAGTTGCCGTTGCACCAAAAGATTGACCTGTTAATGCCCAATACAACCACTAGACTTATAGAAGACACAGGAGGCAGTTAAGCCATGTCACGAATCCCGAAGGGAGCACTGACCATTTTTCCAACAATCTCCCTCTCAGCGTTACCCGAGGGGATTCGAACTTGTGACCAAGCTCTGATACCACTTGTTAGAAAGTAAAGTCCACCAAGATAACTGAGAGGGGGGGTGAATCAATTATCAGATAAATACAAATTTTATCAACCTTAATAGATTTTAACCATGTAAGCAATGTAATCAACAACCATAGAAAGATATACATACACATTAACAACAAGGAAAACATTCATTCCTTTATACCACACTCAAGTAATTACAAATGAGTCAGCATACAAATTACAAAATAAAAGTTTTCACATGTTACATCAAAATTACACAAAACTGTTGGCTTCCAATTAAGATAATTCTTCACTCGTGCGAACTCGGATCTTGCGCTCATGTCCACGTCACTAACATCATGTCTTCAACTGCGTCATAATTGCGCATGATCAGATTCTATCCCGATTAGGAGATATCATCCAATTTCCACAAACCGCTACTCAGGAACACTGCTTGAATACTGCTTCCATTGATTTCCTCATAACTGTCGTGAATAAATGAATTTCTGTCTGCGCTCTTAACCACGATCTCATAGAACATCATAGAGTAAGTCCTCAACTTCGCATAACTTTATCTTCAATATCCCAAGTGCGCTAACTCAAACACTGTCTGCTTCTCTGCTAATATTCAGTAGATCACTGTGTTGACATCAATGACAATCACAGTCATGAATGCAACAACTGCTACAAAATGGCTGCGAATACTCCCCCATAGGATATATTCAACATTCATTCCTAACAATCTCCCCCATTGGCATTGATGGCAACATAGATGAAAAAACATCCAAGTTCCATAAATCCAACACTGCTGCTCTGAAAATGCTTTCAAGTCTTCTTCATCAATCAAATCTTGCTTCGTTTTCCTATTCAGTTCTCTCCAACAGATGGTTTTTCATGTATACTTCTCCCCCATTGACATCAATGACAGATGTTTCATCATTATGTCAACAACAACTTCAATGTCAAAAGACACTGTTCAGAAAATACGTTCACTAGAGTCCTCATGACTCAGCTCAGATACACATACTCCCCCATAGAGGAAGTACCGACATCTAGTCCAGAAGTAAGATAAGGCTCATATACCACTGGACGGATGCAACAATCTGCATCACTTCTCAAAAGTAGGCTGGGGCATAACCCCAAGCATACCTCTTAGATACTCAAATGTATCCTTAGGAAAAGGTTTTGTAAATATGTCTGCAATCTGTTCTTTTGTGCTTATGTACTCAAGTCTGACTTCTTTCTCTGCAACTTTCTCTCTCACTACATGATACTTTATCTCTATATGCTTTGACTTAGAATGTAACACAAGATTCTTAGACATACTAATTGTGTTGGTGTTATCACAATGTATAACAACAGGCTCAACAAATTTTATTCTAATATCCTTCAACATTTGCTTCATCCAAATTATCTAATTACAATTGTTTGCTGCCGCCACATACTCTTCTTCTGTTGTGCTCTGTGAAATACAATTCTGCTTCTTGCTTAGCCAAGAAACTAATATTCCTCCAAGGAAAAATGCTCCACCACTGGTGCTCTTTTTATCATCAACACTACCTCCCCAATTAGCATTTGTATATGCACATAGGGTAAAATCATCAGATTTTTCATACCACAATCCATACTCAATTGTGCCTCTTAAGTATCTCAGTATCCTCTTTACTGCTGCATAATGCGATTCTCTGGGTTCAACTTGAAATCTTGCTACAATTCCATTTGAATGTGCTATATCAGGTCTTGTATGAGTCAAATATTGCAATCCTCCAATCATAGATCTGTACTTCTTCTGTTCCACTGTAGGAGTCTCATCTGTGCTAGATAACTTGTGTCCTGTTACCATAGGTGTTCCAACTGGTTTACAGTTCTCCATTCCAAATCTCTTCAATAAATCATTCAAGTACTTTGTCTGACTTACAAAGATACCATCACTGTTCTGTGTTATCTGCAATCCTAAAAAGTATTTCATTTCACCAATCATACTCATTTCAAATTTAGTCTTCATTTCATCTGCAAATTTATCACTGGCTTCATCTTCTCCTCCAAAGATAATATCATCAACAAAAATAACAACCAACAAACTATTTTCAATTTCCTTTGTGTATAGCTTGCTATCAACCGTGCCTTTTGTAAATCCTAACTTTAACAAATACTTATCCAATCTCGCATACCAAGTTCTAGGTGCTTGCTTTAGTCCATATAAAGCTTTCTTCAGTTTACATACCATGTCTCGTTCTTGAGTTAAAGGAAAACCTTCAGGCTGCTCAATGTAGACTTCTTCCAATTCTCCATTCAAAAATGCTGACTTCACATCCATCTGATGCACTTTGAATTTCTTGTAAGCTGCATAGGCCAAAAACATTCTTACTGCTTCAATTCTTGCTACTCGTGCAAAAGTTTCTTCATAGTGAATTCCTTCTTGCCGTGAGTATCTTTTACATACCAATCTTGCTTTGTTCCTTACTACTCCTTGTTCATTCATCTTGTTTTTGAATACCCATTTTGTTCCTATAACATTCTTATCTTTAGGTCTAGGGACCAATTCCCATGTCTTATTCTTTTCAATCTGATCTAATTCTTCTTTCATGGCTTTAATCCAATGTTCATCTTCACAAGCTTCACTAGTAGATTTAGGTTCAATTTGAGAAATCAAACACAACTGTTCCTGTACCTTATTTCGTGTCAGAACTCCTCTGTCTATGCTTCCAATAATCTGCTCAACAGGATGATTCCTTGATAGATTCTTGTTAGGTGTCACTGTCTCAGTACTTGTTTCTGCTGTAGGTTCTTCAATGGTTTCTTCACTGTGGCTTTCATTCAACAAATCACTGTCAGTTTCATAGAATAATTCAGTAGTCTCTAGATTAGGTCTAGGCTGAGTTCTTTCATCTGATTCATAATCAAGCATTCTTTCCTGAATTCTGAACTTTTCATCAACTTTAACATTTGCTCTCTCAACAATAGTTTTAGTTCTCTTATTGTAACATCTATAAGCTTTGCTCTTCAATGAATATCCAAGAAATATACCTTCATCACTTCTAGGATCAAACTTTCCAATGTCATCATCTCTCTTAATATAACATTTGCTTCCAAAAATTCTAAAATACTTAACTGATGGTGCATGTCCAAACCATAGTTCATAGGGTGTCTTGTCTGTGTCTGCTCTGATTTGTACTCTATTCATTGTATATACTGCTGTGTTCACTGCTTCTCTCCAGAATATGTTTGCCAAGTCATTCTCAAATAACATAGCTCTTGCTGCTTCAGTCATTGATCTATTCCTCTTTTTTGCAATACCATTTTGTTCAGGTGTCCTAGGGGCTAAAAACTATCTCTTAATACCATTGACTTCACTAAAAATGTTAAATTCTTTCGAAGTAAATTCTGAAATGACCCTAACCGGCCATTTACTAACTTCGACCAATAAATCTTAATCAGATTTATAATAAACAATAACATGCAAATAACCAACAGATATTCTCGAATAACCAGTAGATGTATTTATAAAACCAGCAAATACAATCTCGTAAAATAACTCAGAAAATGGTATGTATTTTACAACAGCAATACAAAACCATAAATTATTACATTCCAATCTGAACTACAGGTAAATAACAGTAAGACTGGATGATAAGAACCTGATATAACAATGGCGAATTCTAAATGAATCCGCACCGAGATGAATTGGGTTTCTGTCCAATCCACCAAGAAATGCTGAAGGTTTCCGTCAGATTTTTGATTTGATAGCTGAAGCTTCTCGAATTCTCAAAGAGAAATAAAATCCATAAACTGAAGCAAGCTGAAATAAGACTCCAAAACCTCCTCTTATGGCTGCAGCTGTGACTCTTCAGTTTCCCCACTGTGACTCTTCATATGCCCATTTCGTCTCTTTATAAACTCACTTTAAGTCACTTTAAATAAATGACCGTTGAGTAATAAAGTGAATTAATCAATAAAGTGAGGAATCTTTCATCATTAAAACGGAGGCCCAAACGAGCTCGAATGCTGACATGTGATAGCTCGTTGGAAAGCTCTCGGTGAGACGCTCCAAGTCCACTGCAGAAAAGCCAAGAATTCTGAACCCTGTTGACTTGCTATAAATAGTAAGTACCTTGGAAACTTGCAGAAACTGCACCGATTGGCTTGAAACTAAAACCACCTAGGCTGATCATCCCTTGGAACACCACCACGCCATGGTTAGCCCTCCGAGCCAAGATGAAAAGGCTAACAACTCAGCACAATATAATGTACCCAAAAAGGGGGACATTACAATCATCCCTTCCCGGAGATTGCTTGCCCTCAAGCAATCGGTATCTGCATGCTGCAATCCAATACCTGGATCCCAAACTAATCTCAGGGAAGCTGCTCCACCGACCTGTCGTGTGTAGCTGACATAGTCATTAGGCTCCGATTTGTGAAGCCACTCTCTCCATAACCAAACAACAGCCAAACCAATGCTCGGTTCCCAACTCATTGCAAGATCAATCGTGCCCATCTGCCATGTGCTGTTGTCATCTGTAAGTAAGGACTCAACCCAACTGAGAACCTCACTCCAATTGGGATCTCCTATGCCTCTACCGTCAAATGCCGGAGAAAACCAAATCTCCTGTCGATCGGTTCCAGAAATGAGAACCAATCGCGAGTATGTCCCTCCTGGATCCCACAAGCAAAAGAGCCCTACATCGCTCCAGCTGACTGAAATATCTCGGTGCTCACTGCCCCTACTAAGTGACATATCGGAAGTATCCATTTGCCATAAAGCTGCCCCTCTAATCAGTAACCTGAACCAATAATTGCGCTAAAAAGGCAAACTGTCAAAACCGCTGGATAGGACTTCCACCTGCAATGCACTGACTATCTCTGCTGGAAACCCCAAATCAGCATAAGGACTCCATGACTGTCTCTCAATGCTCGGAGTCATACAATGTATATCATTGTGGGAAAAACTCACACCAGCCCGCATAACCAGCATACCAAACTCGATGACCCCGTACTGGATAAGTCCTACCTGATCGATATCATCACCGAGTGGTAGTGTAAGAAAAGACATATCGCCTCTCATGCCACCAGACATAACTACCACTCCTGGATTGCGGGTACATAAACCACACTGCTCATCAACTGAGCTCATCCCACTACTCCAACCTGATGGCCAAGGCTCATCTCTGATAACTGCCCTGGGGTCCCACACCCTGCAACCAATCACGTCCTCATCCTGGGAATAGGAAGTATCTCCCTCATCTAACTCAAAGAGGGGATTATCAATAGTCAACTCCGCACCCATATCAAACAAGGAGTTATCCGTCTTCTAAAAGTGGTCTAACTCATTACGAAACTCCTGATGGCCCAAAGATCTTCTTGGACAACTGTCCAAGTCATAAGTCTGCTGTATGCTGTCAAGCTCTTGAACCACCTCCTGATAGAATTCAGACCTCTCCCTGTCATCCTGCTCCCTGTATTGACTAGAGACCACAATTTGATTCCTCGCCTCCTGTAGAGCTATATGAGTATGCTCCAAAGTGCCCTGAGTAGCACTAAGCTCCCTGTTGAGCTTATCGATCTCAACCTCCTTATTCCTCAACTGCTCAGCATAATTCCCGGCAACCTGCAACAGGTGGTCACGGTCTGTAAGAAGTCTCAAATATTCTGACTTCCAATCCTCAAAAGCTGTCCCGACTCCCTGTAAACCTACAGTATAGGATCCAATCCCTCTGCTGCCTTGCCCTTGATCTCTCTGAGCTGTTCTGTACAGATCATCAATGATCTGGTGAGTGCTATCATGGTGAACTCGCGCTGCAATAATGGCGTCATCGCTAACTTTCAGCTGACCCTCTAAGACACTTCTCATCAGTGTTACCTCGAGATGCATTGCCAAATGGATCATCCATGTCCGTGTGATGTAAAAGTGAAGTGCTGCTAAAAAAGTCACATGACTCCTCATTACCGAAATCACTGAAAGTCTCCCACTAGTCATCACAACCTATGATCCTGGAGTTATCAAACTCCGCCACCAAATCACCAAAGTAGAGTGCTGAACACTCACCACCGTGTCCCGAAGGCGGGGAAGACTCAACTGTAACATCTCTATCACTAGGCTGGAATTTATCTTTTCTTGGATCAATCGTGCAAACATGCCCTTGTGACTAGCTCCCCTGGCATAAGAGACAAACCTGCCTTGCAATCACTGAGCCCTGGTCTATCACCGGAGATCCTGCAACCTGTAAGCCTAATGAGACTTGTTCATTTTCTGATAATGAACTCAAGAATCTTTCAGCCTGAAGCTTAATCAATTTAGCTGAGAGCTCGTATATCATGGGTGCGTTCCTTATTCCTCCTCTCCATAATGCCAACAATTCAGATTGCAATTATTTGCATATGTTGCAGTCCTCATCTAAGATCGAGGATAAGATAGTCATAATGCATGCCTTCACCTCATCTGAATGATGCCCCCTGTAATTATCTAGGAGACACTGAGACAATTGCCGAATCATCTCATTATAACCCAGATTCAGCATGTGACTGAAAACTTTAGTGCTGGCCACTAACTCCAAGATTTTTACCTGTGAACCAAAGGTAGAATCTCTGTCATATTTCAGTCCATCTAAGCTGTCTATAATCAGCTGTAACACCTGTCTCCAAATATGCTCGGTGTAAGGAACAATAGGTGTCGTAATTCGAGCGATCTCACTGAGACATAAGGTGACTGCAAGCCTAACATCTCGAAGTGGATGACTCATAAACCTGCGTTGCACTAAGGCAACCATCGTGGGATGCATGGCCCAATTAAATAGCCTGCAATCAGCCTGATCAATCCTGGATAAATATGAATTTATTTCATTGAGCTTGGCCAACATGCGGCTTGCAATTTTCTGCTCCTCTAGTTGCCATCCAAGGCAACACAATTCATTCCCGATCTCCATTTCCTTTTGAATATCTCTGAGCTGCACACCGTAAAATGTGCCATTGAATTCCTTAGAGAATATTGGACTCTCCAAAGACTCCATGATTAAGTTTTCCAAATTTCACACTACGGACTGAGTCACTTTGTAAAAATATGAAATGTTGTCTCCGCAATACGAATTCTGATATATTCTGATTGAAAATGATCAATTAATTCACTGTTCACGTAGCCTTGTTAATTTTCAACTATTTTACTGAGACTAGAATCAGTAACCTTTGTAACACCAGCCACAAGGAACACACTCCCAGGCTTCCAATCATAAAGGATGATCCTCTAATCATTGGCAGCTTCCAAATGATGCCGCTTTACAATTATAAAATCAACCTGTTTCCAGATTTAAAATACTGATTCTCAATTTTTATTTTTATTTTGGATTAAGTAGCTGATCAAAAGGTTTTGTTGCATGCTATTTTCTCAGCGAGTATGCGTTCGAAAGCATTATTCTTGCTACTTCACAACCTCACCTTCGAAACACTTATGCATGCATGTGAAACATTTGATATAAAATTTGAATTAGAATCCTCTTCAATTGTCACCTACAGATTTTGAAGTAATATTATGTCCTGAAAACTGAAGTGCTCGTACAAGTGCTGATAGTATTAATTTTATTCAACTCGGAGTGTATGCTCTTCTTTCCCTTATTCCTGCCACTGTTTTGATACGCTTTGAATATTTAAGAGAGATATATTCACCAGCAAATTTAATAACATTCATGCATCTCAGAAATACAGTATATAACTTCCCAACCAAATAGAGACTGTACGGTGATGAAAAGATTTGATTATTCAACTCTTCTAACATCAAGCACTAAGAATGACACAAATTACCAACCGGATTCCCCTTGATGCTCTACACGGCCCGCTAACAGCTGCGGTTGCCAAGTTACAAGCAACTATGCAATGTTGTTGAACTCACGTACCAAGTGATGCTGTCAATAGGAGTGGCGGCTTGACCAGGTAATGAGCTTCACCTATATTCGGACACAGCCTAGTCACGTTCTTGACACTGCTCTGCAAGTGCGTGCGTGAGAGGCTAAATTAGTGAGCACGGTTTCGATTAGTACCCAACCCCTGAACTAACCGCGTGGGAGCTGCTACCGGTTTGGTGCCTTAGGCACATGCTTCACCTCTTGCCTGCTGCTGGTGACGCTTCTACTCCGCACTAAGGACTGCAACTCCACAGTCACGTTCTGCTCCTATTAATATCAACACAGAGACGTAGTGTCTATGCCGTCTTCAGCGTGGATGATTCCCACCGCATCATAAAATACCATTCAAATATATTGTATTAACTTCAACCTGCTGACCTGAGTCGTGTGTGTGTCTACACCCGAGTTGCGAGCTGGAATGGCAGGGGTGAGCACTCGTCACCTACTGGTTGCACAACACTCAAATCAAACTCTACGAGACAAAGTCCTTAGCACACTGTGACTATCAAGGAAGTCATGCGTTTGTCGCTGGGCTCAGTTCTTGGCCAGCTCACGGTTGCTGTTATGAAAACTGGTCACTGTCGGGTTCATGGAATACCTTTGTGATACTCAATATCTATCGGGCCCCACTATAGAGACTGATACCCACCCTTCGCACACAATAGCGAATGCAATACGGAGGGGTATGTGTATTTCCAAGCTGCCCATGATGACTCGCACTTCCACACCCACGTGCGGTTCTAGCTTTTCTCCCATCGCTTGTCTAATTGTGAAATGTCGTTCGTGTATGGCCAGAACAAAGTATCACGGAAGGCCGTGAGTGCTCCAAAACGACCTCACTCTGTCAAACACACCCGCATTGGTCCACTTACCGAAGGACGTGCCTGGACGTGCGAACATGGAGTCTACCTGTAGCTTGAACAACTAGGGACTCAACCACAAACTGGCACGATAATGCAGATTCACAGCCCAAAACTGTGAACGCTTCCTTTCCTTATCACCCTTGCCTTTATTCCTGCTAAGTGCGCAATCACGTGAATGCTCTACACTGCTGGGGTGTTATATTCTTCGGGACTGGGATGCTAACTATTAGCGTGATACAAAGCTTAGTGATAAGACTTGATACTATGCAATTAGTCTCAAACTCCACTTCGCACACAATATATTTCCTCCTTCAGTTCCTGTGTAGAGGTCTTCTGCTCAGAATGGCATGCCGGCAAGGACAACCACGGTTAGAGCGGGATTACAACTCCCGGAATGAAGACTGTTGCTTTACCTGCATAGACCAAATGAATATCATGTGGCTCCCAATAAAATGTAGTCTTTCAACTGTTTGCAGTGAACATATTTGTTTGGTCAATCAAATATGTTTATTTCAATACCAAATTTTTAACGCCCACTTTTACAAACAAGCACTGCAGATTCTTTCTTTCTGTTGCTTGTGAATACTCCCAAATTGGCCTTCATGCAATTTTCCTTAAATCTGGAGGAAACTTCAAACCCTGCTAAAAGCTCTTGCGGCACTATGGATATTACTTGCTCAGTCACAACCCAAAATACAGATAGTCTCATGCCATCGGTATGAAAATTTCTGTTATTTTCTTTGACCAGTAATATTCAGAATAAAACCATCTCATAAAACCCTCAGTTTTCAAATTGAGCCATAAACCTCACAGGTTGGTAGAATACTTAGCTCTGATACCACTGAAATGACCCTAACCGGCCATTTACTAACTTCGACCAATAAATCTTAAGTAGATTTATAATAAACAATAACGTGCAAATAACCAACAGATATTCTCGAATAACCAGTAGATGTATTTATAAAACCAGCAAATACAATCTCGTAAAATAACTCAGAAAATGGTATGTATTTTACAACAGCAATACAAAACCATAAATTATTACATTCCAATTTGAACTATAGGCAAATAACAGTAAGACTGGATGATAAGAACCTGATATAACAATGGTGAACTCTGAATGAATCCGCACCAGGATCAATCGGGTTTCCGTCCAATCCACCAAGAAATGTTGAAGGTTTCTGTCCTCAGATTTCTGATTCGATAGTTGAAGCTTCTCGAATTCTCAAAGAGAAGTAAAATCCATAAACTGAAGCATGTTGAAATGAGACTCTAAAACCTCCTCTTATGGCTGCAGCTGTGACTCTTCAGTTTCCCCACTGTGACCCTTCGTATGCCCATTTCATCTCTTTATAAACTCACTTTAAGTCACTTTAAATAAATGACCGTTGAGTAATAAAGTGAATTAATTAATAAAGTGGGGAATCTTCTGTCATTAAAACGGAGGCCCAAACGAGCTCGGATGCTGACATGTGATAGCTCGTCGGAAAGCTTTCGGTGAGATGCTCCAAGTCCACTGCGGAAAAGCCAAGAATTCTGAACCCTGTTGACTTACTATAAATAGTAAGTACCCTGGAAACTTACAGAAACTGCACCGATTGGCCTGGGACTGAAACCACCTAGGCCGATCATCCCTTGGAACATCGCCACGCCACAGTTAGCCCTCCGAGCCAAGATGAAAAGGCTAACAACCCGACACAATATAATGGACCCAAAAAGGGGGACATTACAAATTCTCCACCTCTATCTGATCTCAAACATTTAATCTTCATTCCAGATTCATTCTCAACTTTGTTCTTAATGATCTTAAACTTATCAAATGCTTCAGATTTTTCTTTAAGAAATGCAATCCACATCATTCTTGTAAAATCATCAACAAGAATCATAAAGTACCTTTCTCCATAGAATCCTCTAGTCCTTGTAGGACCGCTCAAATCTGTATGAACAATCTCCAACTTCTCCGTTGTTGTAAACTTCTTGTTGGGAAATGAGCTTTTCTTCTATTGAGCCATCACACATTCTTTGCAAATCATGTTAGTAGGCTTCATAATTTTAGGTAAATCTCTTACTGCAAGTGTAGTACTCACTTTCACAATGTTATCAAAGTTTATATGACATAATCTTTTGTGCCATAACCAATTGTCATCAATCTTAGTAATCAAACATGTCATCTCAGTAGGATTCAACTAAAATACATTACCTCTGGTTCTAGATCCAGTACCAATCAAATTACCATCGTTGCCTTTTATCACACAAGTTTTCTTAGTAAACCAAATTTGATATCCCGTATCAACTAGTTGTCCAACACTCAAAAGATTATGTTTCAAACCATCCACAAAGTAAACATCATTAGTATTAGTCTTTCCATCAAGAGTAATAGATCCTATACCTTTAATCAAACAAGGTGCATTTTTTCCAACTCTAACAACTCCTCCATCATAATTGTTAAACTTTCTGAACTTTTTCATGTCTTCAGTCATATGATGTGAACAACCACTGTCTATAATCCAATTAAGTTTCTTTTCTACTTGAGAAACTAAAGCTTTTTCTTCCTTAATTTCAGTTTCAGGATTTTCTTTTTTTATTGCTACAAATCCTATATCATCATTCTCAGTATCACTTTCACTCAAAGATTTCTCCAAACTAGCTTCAAGTTCTTCATCATTTGCATAGTAACATTCTTTAGATCTTCTAGGCTTAAAGTTGTTTCTATACTTCTTAACTCTCTTAGGACATTTAGATGCAAAATGACCATATTCTTGACAAGTTCAACATTTAAAATTTTTTTTACCGTCTGGTTCTCTTTTCACAAGCAAGGCAATACCTTCTTCAATCTTCCTATCTTCTTCATTTCTAGATCTGCTGCTGCTAGCATAATCTCTGCTCACACTGATGCTTCTTGATAAAGTGGGCGAGCACTTAGAGCATTGAATGCTGTCTCCATTCTAGGTAAGTCTCTTGATAGCCTTAGGTTCATCTCTGCTACTTCCAATCTTCCAAGAAGAGTCTCTGGTAAAGTTCGTAGTACAAGGAATAACTTGTTCAATCATTTGTGTTGTTTGCTTAAATGCAGGAGTCAATGTCCTCAGAATTTTCCATATCACTTCATTCTCTATCTTGGTTCCTCCACAAGATTTTATACCTGCAACAATCTCTGACATTCTACCAATATAGCTTCTAACAGATTCATTTTCCATCATTATTATATCTTCAAATGCACATATCCAATTATGTAATCTGACTTTCTTAGCATGTTCATCACCTTCAAAAGTAGACTGCAAAGCTAACGAAATTTCATAAGATGTCTTTAGATATTTTACTTGACTGTATTCATTTTCCGGAAGGGCTGACAAGAGTGCTTCTCTGGAAAGTATGTTACACAAATAGATCTCTCCTCATTAGTACAATCTTCAATCTTATCCTCATCAATGATAGTCTTCTGATTCTTTGTAATTAACCAATAACCTGGTCCTAAACAAAGTAGGTGTGTCTCCATCTTTTCTTTCCAGCTGTCAAAATTTACTCCATCAAACTTAGGGCTTTCTTTCCTGAAATGACTCGCCATGGATCTCCTTAAGCTGTTAAACTTTTCCTTCAAGGACCTGCTACTTTGATACCAATTGTTACAAGTAGTAGTTGCCGTTGCACCAAAAGATCGACTTGTTAATGCCCGATACAACCACTAGACTTATAGAAGACACAGGAGGCGGTTAAGCCATGTCATGAATCCCGAGGGGAGCGCTGACCATTTTTCCAACATATCTCTCCTTGAGAATTCGAGAAGCTTCAGCTATCGAATCAGAAATTTGAGGACGGAAACCTTCAACATTTCTTGGTGGATTGGACGGAAACCCGATTCATCCCGGTGTGGATTCACTCAGAGTTCGCCATTGTTTTACCAGGTTCTTGGTCATTCGATCTTACTGTTATTTCTGTATTTCAAATTGGATATAGTAATTTTTGGTTATTGTATTGCTGTTGTATAATACAAAACCATATTTCTGAGTTATTTCATGAGAATGTACTTGCTGGTTATATAAATAAATCTGCTGGTTATTGTTATTGGTTCAACAGTTATTTGCATGTTTTATTGGTTTTCAAATCTGCATAAGATTTATTGGTAGAAATCAGTAAATGGCCAGTTAGGGTCATTTCATTTTGGCAAACAATTGTCACACATTAACAATTTCACAAATAATTGAAAAACACCACCTCTGTTGGTATAAAATTTCTAATACAAATTTCTTATCAACTGATAAAATATACAAAGGAATAATGATGTATGCTGATATAAAATTAGAAATAGATACAATAGTGAAAACTTATTTTCTGACCTCAAAATGAAGCTTCATTTGCCTGCACAAATGTTGCTCGTCTAAGTATAAATACTTCTGAAAATGTAGGTACAACTGTAGTAATTATTTGTGTCCTGGACTTTGAATAGCATTGGTGTGTATAGATTTCTGCCTTCTCTTACACCTTTTACAACAATAATAACTCATAGCTTCCAAATTGCTGCTAACAAACAAGCTGCTGAACTGGAGGACTTCACAAACTCTAAATATGGAATTGCTTCCTTCCAAAAACTTGCACTTCCCTTTAAACATTCAAACATTACCTTTATACCATTATTTGGTACAGCTAAGTTTTGATAAGGCTTTAAGTCTTCATTACATGAATTTGAACCTCCTATATTCGAACAACCTGTTTATTCCTATTGTATGGTACAGCCAGCTATGGCTGGTCCATTTCCTCCACAAACAGCAACAACTATTTGTTTGCAATGACCTCATCAAACCAAAATCTTCAAGTTTACCCGAATATCAAATCTGAAAATTACCCAAAAACCAAACATTAAACATGTGAATCCTAAATGAATCCACTTGATCAATTAAGTCTGGAGGCCATCTTTTCAGGATCTAACAGTGTTATATAGAGAGAGATTGATTGATTGAGAGAGATATTTCCCTAATTCTAAGTAATATTGAGTAATATGACATCAAAATTAAGATTGACAGTACTATAGCAGCAATAATATATCATGACAGCAGTATAAATACAATAAATTTAATCATGACAGAAGTGACAACAGCGACAGTTATACAACAACAATAATTATATTATGACAGATTCGTAGCTAATGATATAAATTATATGACAGTTGAACATTATATTTTTAATGTCACGAAGGAATTTTAAAACAGCTGTATCACCTTGATAAGTAGGAGATATTTTCTACAACAAGTCAAATATGATATTGCTATCACGATTCAACTGTGTAGTTTTCGAGTCAAACTCATTGACCCATGTTTCATGAGTAGCGGTTCACAAGAACCCTTTTCTCATAAGAATGAATGGTCCACTAAGATGATGCTCACAGAGGTGAAGCATTGGGCCTTTCCGGGAGAACCCTTTTCTCATAAGAATGAATGGTCCACTAAGATGATGCTCACAGAGGTGAAGCATTAGGCCTTTCCGGGAGGTCACCCATCCTAGTACTGCTCCAACTCAAATGCACTTTACCACGGAGTTTCCTCCAAGGTTAAGCCCACTTAGCTTGCTACCTCATTTGTAAAACCTTCAGCAAGTGTTGTGCCTTATGAACCATTCATTATAGAGCCCTTTTAGCTCATCAATTGATAAGTAGGAGACATTTTCCTCGAGTAGTTAAATTATGACATTGCTATCAAGATTCAACTGTAGTTTTTGAGTCAAACTCACTGACCCATGTTTAATGAGTAGTGGTTCAAAAGAACCCATCTTTGATGAAAATAAAGTTTTTGAAGTGCGAAGAAGTTTGTGTGGCGAATAAAGATATATCATACAAGCACAAGAAGATTTGAGAAGGAAATATAGCAGATTATTCAAGTCAATTTTTGTCAAGGACTTATAGCAGATCTAAGAGCAAGAGCAGAATTATAGCAGATAGATGAGCAGATATAAGAGCAAGATTATAAGCAGATCTATGAGCAGAATATAGCAAATTTTTGAAGGAGAATTATTGTGTTAGAGTTTGGTGTTTCTCAATGGAAGAGATTGATATCTTTTGCTAGGTTGGTGATCAGTAATGGGGATTGGTGTCTCCTGTGGGTTGGTGCCTACAAAGATAAGTGGGGTTGGTGTCTCTAGCAGGTTGGCACCTACAAAGTTTTAAAGAGATTTTTATATAAGAAAAATCTTTTTGCCTTGGTTTTCTCCTGAAAGGGTTTGCATTTAAATCTTGTTTTCTTAGTTGATGTTGTGTGATTGATATTATAGTGCCTATTAATTTGTAAAATTAAAAGATTACCTTATATTGATTCACATGCTTGAGGTCCTCGTAAATCAGAAAGTAAAACCTCACTGCATTTTCCTTATTACATATTAGATTTATTTGAGGTGAAAATTGACGAGGAGCATAATTCCCAATTTCAAGTTAGGCCTTTTTGTCAAACAGAAAGTAATGCATCACAAGTCTTTATAGCTACAGCAATCTTAGCGTAATTACTCTTGCTCTCTTATAAAGAATTGTAATTGTTAAAGCTAAATAATTTCTCCTCTCCTTTTTGTTAAGAGGATCAATAAAGAGCACTGGTAGATGACTGTGGCATACGCACAGCTTTTCATTTCCTATACTCCTAAGTTATCAAACTTGAATTGCCGGAATTGGTTCTAAGTTCTCTGACCATGTGCTCTCTACATGTGCAGCGGAGCCCACATTCTTACTAATTTGTATTTGCAATTGCAGCCCAAACTTGCTGCTTCATAGCTTATTTCATGGTTATTTGGATACCACATTGACCTCTTCTGTTTCTTCTTATTATATTCTTTAATTGGTCAAGTTAATTGACTTCCTAGGGAGAAGTACTTGGTTTGTCTCTTTTAGAGTTAAAATTGATTGTTGCAGTAGCGCTCACTTTGTATATTGAATGTAGTCTCATATATTGTATGATCTTTGTCAGAATGAGTATTTTTCTTTGAAGAAACTAGGATTGAACATCATAGAGCGTTGCATCCTTATGTAATAGGAAGATTTCAATTATGGAAACAACTACAAATGATCATTACAATCATCCAGTTTTCTTCGATGAATTAATGAAAGCATGTGTAAATTTAGGAAGCAATTCAATTTACTAATTTAATATTAAGGCTATTTTGGGTAAATGTCTCACATAAGGTTATGCCTATCATTTTGGTGACAGGTATAGCTTGAGCTATATTCCTTTTGCACGAGCAACTGCTAGAAAATGCATGGGCGCTTGTTTTGAAGTAGAGTTTTAGACTATGATTATCTAATTTGTGTTAAAGTTGTTTGAGTAAAGCAAGCTTCGACACCTGCAAGCATCAGGGTTTCAAAGAGAGTTGAACCTGTGGGCAAAACGAAAACTGTGTATCATTTTTTGTCACCATCTTGATGATGGATTGATGATGGATTGTAGAGTGCGATTCAGAATGTTGAAAAGTTTAAGTGTTTTTTGCATAATTGTTTTGCTTTATTTGAGTTTTATTTATTGAAATTGATTATGCTTAAGCACCTCATGTTTTCAACATTTTTAAGGAGAAAATGTAAACAAAACACAGTGTTCATATATATTTAAAAGATTTCATACCAGTTCTTTTGTTCCTAGATTGGGTTGATTCAATTTGAATTAGATAATAGTTCATTACTTAGGCTATTTTTTCTCTCATCCCACTTTTGAGTTACAATTTTTTATTTGAAAAAACTTGAGAAACACATGCCAAGGATAGTTCCATTTCAATTTTGGTGTGGGAGATAATCGCTTTGCTGACTGATTGGAAAAGTCTTGTAGACATTCTTGTAATGTCCTATGAGAGTAGCAACTATTGAAAGTTTAATTGATATTTATGAGAATTATTTAGATACAAAGGTTATAGTGACAATTTCTTGAGTACTTTCTTTTATATCTTATGTTATGGATAATTTATTAAAATTCTTTTGTATCTTATGCCGTGGATAATTTATATGCTCTATTTTCTACTAGAGGTATCATTGGTTAAGATGCTTACTCCTGTCTTAGTATTAACTAATCGAACTATGAAAATAAAACATGACATGAATTTCAAAATTTAAGTATTTACTTTTTAACTTTTTTTTTTTCCTAATTGAAATTTTACATGAACTTCAAGCATATTTCAAATGTGAGAAAGAAAGCCAAATAAAACATAGTGTCTCGCATTTATCCACAACGCTCTTTTTCTTTGAGCACTCTCCTTAATTTAAATCAAACATGAAAAGTACCATCAAGTGTCAATAAAGATATATTTTTAACTTGAGTTCTTCCTCTTTATGATTTCTAGTTTTCTTGAGTTCTTCCTCTATGATTTCTAGTTTTTCATTTTTTTAAATTATTTTTTGAAGAGGAAGTACATACCTAATATTTTTTTTCTTGGTCTAGGGAAGTCCTTCCACTTTATGATCTCTAGTTTTACAATTATTTGTGAAGAAAGTGTTGTTTCTATACAATCTTACTATATTAGCTTCATATTCACCATGGGAAAACAAAATAAACAATCTTGCACGACTTTTCTACTCCTAATTGGTCACAATTTCTATTGTTGTATTGCCCATCATAATAAGTTAGTGCAATATAAATGTAAGGGCTCTCTCCTTGGGCTCTCTCCTCTTTATCTAACAAATAAAGAAATGCTCACATACACAATGTAAAAACAACAAGTAATAACTCGATATTTATAAACAATGTCAAATATATCTCTATAATGTAGTGCACATGTAGATGATATAACAACAATACAAAGTTAGGCATTACATGCCATATGTCCAACACAATACAATGTGAGGTACAATACATAAGATACATATAAAAATTGTTGGAAGTAATAGGACTTTGAATGACACCAACCTCAATGGTCATTCATTAGCTCGAGAGATGAGAACTTGGTTCAAGCACTTCTCTGCCCATCCACATAGCTTACGTTGCCTTGGAATCTTTCCTAACATGATAGATACTTGACCCTGCACGAAATGCCTAACTATCTAGAAACAATAGGCTAGAGTTAACCCAATGCAACTATATATATATATATATATATATATATATATATATATATATATATATATATATATATATATATATATATATATATATATATATAATTGCATTTAGTTGTATGAAATGCACAATCCTACTATGAAGATATGAGAGAGACATAATATATAATTTGCTAGGCTAATTCATCTATTTCAATGAATGCATGACTTTGATTAAAATATTTTGAAAATAGTGTTTATCCATATTCAACGATAGTTCCCAAGAACACAAATTCGAACAAAACAAGGAAAATAAAACTATTTTCTTGAGAGAAAATTCACTCATCCAAATATGCATATATTCAAAATGAATTATATTCTCTCTTTTCATGCACATAAGTATCATGATTCTACATGCAACCATTCCTACATGAAATCATACAATTTAACATAATCACATATTATCTTTTAATGCAAATTGGAACTCTATAAGATTCATTGTGCATATGAATATATAT
This sequence comes from Chamaecyparis obtusa, assembly GCA_027943335.1. Classification (NCBI taxonomy): domain Eukaryota; kingdom Viridiplantae; phylum Streptophyta; class Pinopsida; order Cupressales; family Cupressaceae; genus Chamaecyparis; species Chamaecyparis obtusa. Next base: position 77,656 of record BSBK01005260.1, read on the forward strand.
AATCATGCTTAGTTTATTATGATCATGCAAAATAAATTTGTCACGCCCCGCAAAGTACCCTCGGGAACAAGACACAAGACAACCACAATATTTCTTTTGTTAATTAACGTTTAGATAACTACGATGATAATGTGAATGCACCAACAATGCATACATGAAGAAGGTATTAAACATCATATTTCATTATGTCTAATGCAACAAGATCTAGAGCAACACCGAATCAACAAGATAGACAGAGAAGAGTTCCCAAGGGTCCCATGGACGCCATGTAACGATCACTAAACCAGGGCTTTCGAGAGCACTTGGACAATGTTCACAAGTCTCTCGATCCACATAACACTCTCACCAAGACATTTTGACATAACAAGCATGAATTAGTCCAACAAAACTATGATCATACATGAACCGGATCGAAGATCTGATCATTTGGTACAACATACGAGGTCAAATTTGGACTATGATTACATGGAAAGAATTAGGGGGAAAGGGTATCTAAATCTATAATTTATTTTTAGATGGGCTATGAGGAACAACTCATTGTCTTAGATGTGCTAATCAATTGCTCTACTCTGCCTCAACATATGTATGTGCTATAGGAAGTTGCATACGTGCTACATGAAGTTGCATATGCGGTATAGGAAGTTGCATAAGTGCTACTTTTTGTTTCAAATGTACTAAAATAAATTGCATATGCGCTAGACTACTTTCTTTTAAGGAAATTCACTAAAAAGGGCATCTTCGGGGTTCTAGCTCTTAGATAAGGTCATTTTTGGGTCTATAAACCACCTGAAAGTGATGGAAATATTCAATGGAAATAGAAAGAATGTCTAATAGAGTAAAAACATCATGGCTAAGTCATCTTACATCAAATTAAAACACAAATAGCCTCAACATCACGAAAACCATGCACTGAGGTTAACCGAGCACACCGTATCACTATGCTAGTTGATGAGTTGCCTTAAGCCCTTTGATTTAGATACTTGAATATCATAAATATGGTGAATGATATCTACTACAAGTCATAAGGGACCAACGTTTACAAGCATGCATGAGTAATTTACACTAGTGCCAAGAATGCAAAACTAAAAGCATCATAGCACATGAGATGAGGAAACACAACATGGTTGCTATAATAAGCCAATCACATCAACCGGAGATAAAAACTAAACAAGAACAAAGGTAAGGAATATATGTAACATGCAATCATGATGAATACTCTATTCCATAACACAAATACACTATCATTACATAATACATACAATTATCTGGTTACATAGCATGAGTACATGCAAACATACAAGAATGTCATCAAGTTGAGGTCATGTCTTGCATAAAATTGGGATCGATCAAAACTTGTACTTTAGTCCCCAACGACAGCTGGCCATGTCACCGGACCACATGAAACCATCGGGCCCTCTCCCATCATGCTCCGAAGATAACCATATGGTCCACACACACATACCCAACCAAGCATGCAACAAGGCTTGAAACACACAATGCACCAATACCCCCATGAATCACAAGAAATACACAACATAGTCAAGAGCCATTCACAAGAATATACCAAGGCACTTTACAACATGTTTACACCACATTAACATCCATATTACAACGCGCAATGCTGGCACTACTCACGACATGCACTCTATTGGTCAACAACCAAGAGTGTGGATCCACTTGGATGCCCCCATATATCTCATGTACCATCTTATGATTATTGCACAAGCACCAAAGACCCACATATCACCACAAGTAGCCTTTCATTAAGCTCAACAATGATAAACCACTTATCCAAACCATAAGCCCATATACACTCTTTTTGGAAATGGCTTCCAGTATAAGCACCATAAAAATATAACAAGAACAGGACCACAAGCAGACCATAAACATTCCATAGTCATGCCAAATATAACATAAATTTTACTAATTCCAAAAGATCCATGAATGCATTCCAAGTTCCACATCAACACCAACCAACATATGAATGAGTGAATTCAAGAATTTGGTTGCATACAAGTCACAAAATGGGAAAACACCATAAGCCCAAGCTCACCAAAAGGAGATTATCAAGTGAATCCATATCAAATAAATCACAAATTCCATTAATAGAAGGAATAAAAACATACATTTGTATCCTATTTCCCAACCAAAACTGTTTTAAGATGAAATTAGCTCAAAACCAGGTGAATGCAATCAACGTGCCAAAATCACTCAATTTTCAAACTCCAACAAATAAAAATATGATAAAATCCATTGATCCTCAATGGTTTCTCATCCCAAAAACACATTCACTTCAAGCATATATTCACCCAAATAAATTGTGGAAGCATAAGATTACATTGAAACCCCCATTTCCTTATAAATTTAAGAAATTTATCAAATCCTCATCAATTGCTTCAAACAAGTTTGCAATAAGATAAATTCTATCAAAGATTGCTTCTACAACTAAATTTAAACAATTAAATTAAACTCCAACCAATAAATTTGGAAGAAATCAAAGACACACCTCAACATGCTCAAAACCATGAAATAAGAGTAACTTGAGAAATCCATCACCAATACAAACATAATTTTGAGGATAGAGAGTATTCAACGTGAGAAATCCATTGGATGAATACCCACAAAAAGATCTTCATTCCAAAATCCTCCACAAATTAAATTTGAATTTAGCATGAAGGTTTTGCAAGCAATTTTCAAAATTCAGGAAGTCATAAACATGAAGAAGTAAAATGAGAATGTATTTTTTCTCATATTAAAATACGTCTTCAAAAAATAAGAAATATGAATTAAAGTCATTAAATTAAAATCCAAATATAAAATCCAAATAAAACACCAATTAAAATACCATAACACTTATTGATGACAATAGTTATATGATAAAATAATAACCAACGACTCTATCCTACATGCCATTGCATTACTAAACTCAAGCACTGATCGACAACCATAAAAAACACCTCAAAATAAACCACTCAGTCAAACCACATGTCTCAACATACCGAACCAGGTAGCTGGTTATTACCACTTGGTAATTGGCTAGCTAAGATAATTGAATGACAATTGTCACCCAAACCTAGAACTACAATTGTGGCTAGGGGAATCAGTTGGTCATATGATTAACTCTGTATTTAACCACCGTTTGGGCTTATATATATATATATATATCAAAGTTCCAAAACTCGGACTCGGCAAGGCCAACTCGACCCGTGACTCGCCGATGACTCCGCAAAAAAAAAACCAGAGATTTTTTAAAATTTAAAACTTGTTTCACGCACCCATTATTGAATAAAGCTTAAAAACACTATAACATCATCAAATAGAATCTAATTTGACCACATACATAAACATACATCCATCACATAAGTACAAACGTAAATTCTAGGCAGCTGAAGGAAATAGAGAACATAGATATGCAGAATTATAAAATATAAACTATAAATGTTGTCAAATGTATATAAAATCCATGACATCAAATGTTTTCAAATATATGTGTAAAGTTGTAAAGTGTAAACAACAAAAACAGGTCTATGGCTCAAGCCTCAGGCTCTAGGTCAGCTTCATCCTCATAGTAGTATGTTTGCCTCCTACAAATGAGTTTGAGGTAGGTCCTAGATGATTGCCAAGCTATAGTCTATGCTTGTGAGGTGCCACTCTGATCAACATTAGCTCCACAGGCAGTTGATCGTGCTCTATCCTCCTCCTCTGCCATAGCCACAGCCTCAGCCTCAGCCTCTCTGTTTGCCCGGTCAACCCACTCATGGTCCTCCTCAGTGAAAATAGGATCAATAGACTCAGTGAGCCACTCGGACTCTGGATTGATCTCTGCTAGAGTGATCGGAGAGGTGTCAGTGTCCAAAATCTATCTGGTCCTAAGATGGAGGTTGTAATGAACGAAGACAAGATTGTTCAACTTCTCCACACACAGTCTATTGCGCCTCTTCGAGTGGATGTGCTCAAACATGGACCAATTGTGCTCACATCTAGAAGCATTGCATGGATGACTCAAAATGCGGATGACAAGTTTTTGAAGGTTTCGGGTTGTAGGCTCAAACATATGCCACCATCTATCTGAAATAAGGAAAAAAAAATCAATGTCATTTCCAAGTTCCAACTTTAAGGATAGATTATACAATAAAATGCATAAGCCATAAACTTAAGAGTTAAGTTTAAGTTTAACATATATTTCTACCTGGCTGCAATGTTGTCCTAGACTCTTTGCACATCGTGCTTCCAAAAATCGGCCCTCGTGGATTACTATATGCATCTATCTCTTGCACTGTAGATGCGGTACATGTAGATATCTTTTGCATCACTGTATATAGGCCACTAAGAACCTCCTCATCTGCCTTGAAGTTATCAAGGAAACAAAATGATGGATTGAGGAAATAAGTTGTTGCATGGATGGGCCTATGAAGCTGGTTTTGCCATCTCCTATCAATGATCTCCCAAAGGGGGCCATACTTATCCTCAACTACTTTATACTTGGATCTAATGGCCTCCTTGGCCCTATCCATGCTCTCATATAAGTAGCCCATAGAGGGCTTCTCCCCATCAACAACTCGTAGGAGAACTACGAGGGGCTCAGTGACCTACATATAATGTAAAAAAAAAATAGTTAAGTGACAAGTGTGCATTAAAAATTAAAAATAAAAAAAATTGCAAACAAAACATAAATATTTTTACCTCCATGATCTCTTTACAAGGGGTCCAAAAACCTGGCTCATCAAAAATATAATTTGCCACTTCCCTACCCATAGTGCTCGTAGAATAGGATGAGGCAGTCCACCCCTCACCAACAAACATGCGTTTCAAATTCAATTGTGATTTCAACAAGGATTTCAGTGTGAGGAAATTGGAGGCAAATCTTGTGACACCGGGACGAGCCAACTCCCTTTGCCCCGTGTAGTTTCTCATCAAGCTAAGGACCAATGCATGATTATAGATAAACTTGCAAATATTTTTGGCCTTATCAACACATGATTTGATCCATTCAATCTTGCCAATATCCTCTAACATGAGGTCAAGGCAATGGGCTGCACATGGAGACCAAAATTTTTTCGGGTGCCTCTCCATCAAAAGTTTACCTGTAGCAATTTTAAATTAATTATAAATTTAGAAGTGTTAAGAAAATCTTAAATAAATTCATAGATGCCTCTCCATCAAAACTTAGAGTTATAAGTTTACCCGCAACAACATAACTTGCTGCATTATCATTCACCACTTGCACCACATTTTCTTCTCCCACCTCAAGTATAACTTCCTCAATAGCCGCACATAAGTATGTGGCATTCTTCACATGCGAGGAAGCATCAATAGACTTCAATAACATGGTGGTTCTTGAATATAAAGAAACATAATTATCAATTATCATGGATCAATAAAAAATTAAAAATCAAAATCAAATTATTCAATGCATTTGGGGAAGTAGAATTCAATGAACAATCACCTACGCTGGAAACAAGAAAATTTAGGAGTGTCCTATTCCTCTCGTTCGTCCAACCATCTGTCATGATGGTGCAACCATTTTGCCTCCAAGACTTTTTGTGGTCCTCTAGCTCAAGTTGCATATCATTAACCATGTCTAACAAGAGGGGGCCACTTAACTTAGTATTAGTAGGGGCTTTAAAGCCCGCCCCAAAAATGGTTACAGAATCCATCATACCTTGCCAATAAGGAGACATGTCACAAATAGATTATGATTAATCATTAGACAAAGCATAGTTCAACTTCAAACTATAAAATTTAAAATTTAATTTTAAACTTGAAGAAACTTAGAAAACAAATAAAAGAGAATTACCTGGCAACAATAAATGGAATGTTGCAAAAGAACCAAAAATTGCAAATTTGTTTTTGGGCAGCATCATGGACCTCCTTGTTCCAACCCATGCTCTCAAGCGAGGGTTGTGCACCAGGAGTAGTGCGTGGCTCAAAATAATTGTCCAACCTTGATGATTTTCAGATTCTAGGGCCAAGGGTAATATTGCCACTTGAAGGAGCAACAATAGAAGCACTAGCACTAGCACTAGGATAAAAGGGAGGCTTGGAAGAACCCTCTCCAACACAGCCTACAGATGTGGATGCGAATGCGGGTGTGGATGAATGGGAGCCAATAACATTTATCTCTTCCCATTGCCTCTTTCTAGTTTCCTTGTCTTCAGCATATTTTTCTAACTGGACATAACAAAAATGAATTGCCTCGGGAGTTGCCTTAGTACATGCCTCAACATCATTGCCAGGTATGCCAACAATATGGTATTTAAGCCTATTGATGCCACCATGAAAAATTTCTTTACAAAAGGTGCATTTTGTTTGGTTTTTTTGTCTACCGGGAAACTCTTCGGAATATTTCCAACATGGACACTTTTGAGGCATTGGGAAGAATTAACATGTTTTCAAAACTTGGAATGTGGCTGCAATAAAATTAAAAAACTTCAAAAAAAATCTAAAAATAATGGAAAACCATAAACATGCAAGGAAAAATCAACAAAATCTAAAAATTTAACACTTACCTCTTTCAAATGAGTTGAGAACATATGCTATGAGCTCCTTGATGCTCTGAATGCAAACCTATGCTTCCCCAATCCGATTTTGTGGACTCCTTGATGCTCTTCTTCCCGGCTGGTTGCAACCCTTTGGCTTCTTTTTTTTCTTCCTCTCTCTCTTTTTCTCTCTTCTTCTCCTACAAAGCAACTACAATGCCTTTTAGGGAAAATATCAAAACACTTATGCAAAAAAAAGTCAAAACAAATCAATATTTTTTTATGTTTTTAAAAGCCTAGCTTGGGCCTGCTGTGACACGGGTCACAAGCCTCAGACTCGGCGAGTCATGCGGGTCAGGAAAACCTAGGAGCAGTCACTTGACCCACGAGTCATGATAACTCGCGTGACTCGCCATGGGTAATGATACTCTGATATATATATATATATATATATATATATATATATATATATATATAGAGAGAGAGAGAGAGAGAGAGAGAGAGAGAGAGAGAGAGTATGTGCATATATGATATCAAGCAACGAAGGGGATCAAAATATTGTGTAGATCTCATGCATGAGTTACTATGACTTCGTCCCTCTTTGCACAAACATGCCATACAATAATAATATCGATAATTAATCACTCTTTTAGCATTGGGCAACCACAATATTATCCATCACCATCTAGACATCCTGATTATAAATCATCTAACTATATGAATCATTAAATAACATAAGCACCACTAATAATAATATTGAAATGGCTCTCGCTGCTACTACTCTTGGCATCTCTAGGGCTTCCATTCCTGTTGCCGCTTCCTCTGCCCCTGGCATCCTGTTACTGATGCCTCTGTTCCTTTCGTTCCCAGGGCTTCAGTGACAATTGCTTCCCTTGCACCACCCGTGGATGCGGTTCCTACTGCAGGGTCCTTTAGTTGTAGCCCTAACACCTTTTTGCAGGGCTAGATGCTCTCCTGTGCTTGCGCCTAAACCAGTTTTAGGGAAGATTGCTATTCGGAGTGCTTTCCCCATTTCCAAAAATATTGTTGTGGAATTGGAGGAGATAATATCTAAAATTGATGCTGCCGCCTCTTTTTTCTCTTCACATGGCCTGATCTACAGATTTAAGGGTCATTGGCCTTGTTTGCCTGATTTACATTCTTGGATTTCCAAGCATTGGGAGCCCCTTATCACTAGTACAGTCCACATATTCCCTATGGCTAAGGGTTTTTTTATTGCTAAATTTGAAAATGTTGTGGATAGGAAAATGATTATGTGTGGAATTTGTTTTCAGCTGGGATGGTCGCTTCATGTTGATGTTGAAACCTTGGCATCCCGACTTTTTCCCATCTTCTAAATCTTTTTATAAGTTTCCCATCTGGATTAGGCTACCTAATCTTCCCCTCCATCTTTGGGTTGATTCTCTTCTCGAAACTGTGGGGGATGCTATTGGGGATTTTATTTTGGTGGATGAGAAATCTTCTGACTTGCTTCACTCCACTTATGCTCGTATTTTGGTGGATTTGGATATCTCTAATGGTTTGCTTGCAATGATCAAACTCTCTACTCCTAATGGTTGAAGTTGTATCCAACATTTGGACTATGAGGGTCTCCCCTTCAGATGCAGAAGATGCTTTAAAACTGGTCATGTTTTAGATCAATGTGATCTTCAGAAATTTAAAAGGACTACCTCGTGGTGGTAGGGTGTCTCTTCTCAATACTATACGATGGAGAAGGTGTCCTCACCTCGAAGCTTTTCGTAGGTGGTTGGGTAGGTTTTCCTTGTGTCTTCTCCTCTTCCTGGTTCCATTCTTGTTGCTGGAGAAACAATGGGTGTTATTTCTCCTCCTTCTTCGACTGCGTGTGTGCGGGTTCCTTATGTTTTGTCTATGATGATTCCCCCTTTTGTTGGTGCTGGGTCTGCTCCTACTAGATCTTCTGCAGGGTTAGCTGATGGGCCTACTCCTGCTGGAGTTGTCCCTCTCTTTGGCTCTGGTTCTCAGATGGCTGCCTTAGGGTAGTGTGTTGCCCCCTCTAAGGGGTCTATTTCTATTGTTTTGGATTCGTTGGATTGGCAGAATGTTGCTGCTAAGGTTGAAGAAGGGTGGTTCAAGGTTAAAGGTAAATATTCCAAGCGTTCTTCATCGTCTTTTGATATGACCCTTCAGTCCCACCAGAAGGGTGCCAAAGGAAAATCCTAAATATTGGGGCTTTCTTTTAGTTGGGCTTTCTCGGAGCTCTACTCGAGCTTTGTTTATTCTAGGTTGTGGGAGCCTGTTGTTAAAACCCTCATTTTGGTCTTGACCCATTCCATTTTGTGGGTTGTCTTTGATTATCCTTTGAGTCTTTCTGTAAAGGGTTTCGGGTCCCTTCAAAACCTATTTTCCATAATCCAAAAACATAAGCACCACTAATTGCCACATGATCACATGTCATAATCCATCTAAGCTAACGTTTCAGTCTCATTATTTATTATCTACCATTATCATGTAACTATATCATCAAATCAAGAACATTATAAATCCATAAATTTATTCTTCTAACAACAACAAACATTACCATGCAACAATAGCTACAACCATAATCTAATGAAATATATAATAATCTCAGTTAAGCCATAATGTCCTATCATGAATTAATGATCATAATGAATTGTAATAAACTCAATGAAACAATTAATCATTTTGATCAACTCATAGGTTCCTATTTTAAATTAATGTCTTATCAATTGTTCTTACCTCATATCACATCCAATCCAAGGTCTAGAGTCTTGTTACCTTCCATCTGTGGCAGGGTTGAGGTGGCACTACATCCTCTCCCCCTAAGGATCAACTTACTCCTGTAACTTGCAAGGCTAAGAATAGAAATATATTTTACATTAAGCCTAAAACATTCTTTAACTAGCATTTTTATTATGCTTACTTAGATCTATACAATGATAAATAAAGGAAAATAATCCTCATAGAAATGGGTATTCATAATACCTGTTTGTGGCTACCTCATATCATACACTTACCAACTGTTATGTTTTCAACTTTCTCCACAAAAGCACAAGTGCCATATTTCCTTTGGGTGAGTAACGAAGAATAATCTATGCATTCCAACACAAGCAATGATAAAGACCAATTTTGTTGGAGGCATAGACGATGACAAATTTTGATCAAGATACCTCTATCTTTTCTTCCCATGGTGTGATCTACAGATTTAGGGGCTTTTGGCCCAACCTACTGGAATTACACACTTGGATCTCCCAACATTGGGAGCCTATCATTATTGGTACAATCCATATTTTTCCTATGGATAAGGGATTCTTTATTGCTAAATTTGAGAATGCTATGGATAGAAATTATAGTTTGTGTGATCATTTTTTTAGTTGGGATGATCATTTCTTGTTGATGGTTAAACCTTGGCATCCTCATTTCAACCCTTCTTTTGAAACTTTCAACAAGATGCCTATTTGGGCTAGACTCCCCTACCCCCCTTTCATCTTTGGGTTGATTTTCTTCTTGAGGAAGTGGGTGAGGCTCTTGGGGACTTTCTAATGGTGGATGGGGAATCTTGTGATATTTTTCACTCCACCTTTGCTCATATTTTGGTGGATATAGATGTTTCTAAGGGGCTGTCAATGGAGATTAAGCTGATTTTTCCTAAGGGTAGCTAGATTCAACCTTTGGACTATGATGGGATTCCCTTCAAGTGTAGAATATGCTTTAATACTAATCATGTTGTGGCTCATTGTGAGCTAGAGAAAATGAAAAGGTCTACTTCATGGTGGAAAAGTGCTTCTGCTCAGTAGTACATAGTTGAGAAGATTTCTTCCCAGAGTAGCTTCTCATAGGTGGTTGTGCATGATTGTCGCACCTCTTCTTCTCCTATTGGTTTGACATCTGTTTGTGGTTTTCTTGAGGCCGGTGTTCCACAAGTTGTTGGTGTGATTTCCTCTCATGATGGTGTCTCTAGGATGGTTGGTACTTTTGGTTCAACACTTATTGTGTCACATATATTTGATGCCTATGATAGGGCTGATGGTAGTGTTATTATTGTTCTGAGCATTGATGGTGTTGTCTCTTTGGTTGTTGCTAGCCCTATCTCTAGTTCTTGTTAGGGTGTTGTTGTCCTTCCCCCTTTGGGTGATGGGATTCTAGCATTGGATTCATTGGTTTGGTAGGATGCAGTCGCTAAGGTGGAAGAAGGTTGGATTATGATAAGAGGTAAAAAAAATCTAAGACATCTCTGCCCTCTTTTGACTTGACCCTTTGTTCCCACAAGTACAAGACTAAAGGGAAATCTTAATATTTTGTGGTTGTTGGGATGGAGTTTTCTCTGGTCCTTTCTTTAGTCTCTGGTAGCATGCTGGTTTTTTTGTGCAACGGTTGTCTCAGGTTGAGGGAGCATGTTGGTAAAACCCTCATTTTGGTCTTAATCCATTTTTTGTTGTGGGCTCATATGGATTATCTTATGTGACCATCTTGTATTGTGTTTCAGGGCCCATCAAAACCTATTTTTACCTTAATAAAAAATGATATAGACTAATTTCCTACGCAAAAAATAGCCATGAGTACTCTAAAATACAATTTCCTTATCACAAAGTTTCCTTTAACTTACATATTCAGCCTTAAAAAATAGAACATCTTACTATAGATTTTCCACTTATTTTCCTTTCAATGACACATACATAGCTCACAATGAACAACAAATTACCTCAATTCCTATTAATTCATATATATAAAGTACAACAACTCATTCAATATTTCATATTACTAACACTTATTTCTCAAGAAATGTAAGCAATTTCACTCACTTATTTTTTCTCAAACATACCACCATCTCATCAATTCCAAGCAAGGTGAATAAGCTTCACCACTTAAATTTTCTTGAAAGTACCACCATTTATACAAAATTTTATCATTTCATGGAACAATCTTCCATAATACAATTTTCAAATTTCTAAATTTCATCAACACAAATGACATCAAAACTCATAAAACATTGTAACATATACACCAACAAGCACATGGATCCATTTATATCTATTATGCAACAATGAGCATGAGAAGATATTCATTTACACAAACACACCCTTCCAGATCATTAAGATTACACATCACAACACAAGGCTCAGGATCGGTCATGCTCTGTGTACCATATATTGATCTCATCTGAATCCATAATCAAGGGTTCCCTGTGCCCACTTCCTCACATACAACATAAGTCCTCAAAGAGGAAACACAATACAACATAGGATAGAAATTCAAATTACATCAAAGAGAAACTATTTTAGCCACCAAAGTTCAAATTAAAAGTAAATAAGTTATCAATTTTAACAATAAATAAGATAATTCAAGATATCACAACAATAATCGCTGTTTGTTGAGCCGTTGCTGGTTTCTTTGGCTAGGGTTTCATCTTCGGTTGGAGGTTTGTCATCGGTGGGGAATTTTTAGGTCTCACTGGATGATGGAGATTTTCCTCCTTTCTCTCCGGTTGTTTCATTTTCTAGCCTAGCTGAGGAGGTAGCACTTTTTTCTTCTCTTGGTGGTATGGATTATGTGGCTCCTATTCAGTCAACTGGTTTTGTGGATGCCTCTGTTGGCAGCCAGGATTTCTCTGGCTCAGTTGATGATACTTTGCATTGGTAGGTTGAGGTAGCTAGAGTTGAAGAGGGTTGGATTGCTGTCAAAGGAAAAAAAATTAAGAAGGCCTCCTCTTCATTTGATATGACTCTTCATTCCCATCAGAAGGGTGTTCCATGAAAATCCTAGTGTTGGATTTATTTTTAGTTATGAGTTGCATGATGGTTATTTCATGCTTGAATCATCCAAGTTGTGGGTGTCTGTTGTAAAATCATCTCTTTGGTCTGGACCCATTTCGTTTAGTGGGATTTTTGTTGAATATCTTTAGTGACCTTTATGTATAAGGTTTTGGGGCCCCTTCAAAACCTTCTTTTACCTTTATCAAAAATAATAAATCAATATTAAATAAGTTTTCTAAAAGTTATGGCTAAACCATTACAAGAAAAGATAAACAAGTTGTTGGCCGACACAAGCAAACAAAAATCATCATAAAATTGCACAACACATCACTATGTGAGTAGTATCTAGCTACCTGAAAATGAAGAAGGGAACCACCATTTGGCTATCACAATATCCACCATGTGTTGCACAAGTACATTACCCACAAGGCCACTATGTGGCACACAAGAACCACACTACCCACATGATCACCATGTGGTGCACACACACACTATCCACATGGGTGGAGGGAGCACTATGACAACACTCTCCTCTTGTCATCACACGACTTGACAATACACCAACCAGACAACACACACACTGATGTATACCGCATGGCGATATTCCCTATGGACTAACACGCAAGGACACACCCCCCATAGTGATACCTCATGGAAAAATGCACATGTAGGCTATCATCGTAGCCAAAGGTATACATAGCTAGAGTCACCCATATGCCTACTATAGCTTGAATACTCGAGCATCAATGGGTGATCCTTTACAAGCATGTAAGTACCTACCTATCACTCTATACCAAGTAGGAACACAATAACATATATAATGCACCTTCACGTACATCTATGTACGTGACATCATGTCCTCAAGCTCAACTTGCTACCATCATTGACACAACATCATCATCTACAGTATGTTAGAAAATTAGTGGGTGTGACATTGTACCCATTGCATCATGTTATAACATGTGAGGATATGACATCCATCACAATATGTGCATAAATATCCCACAATATGATAGACCATAATAATATACATATATGCATGAGTCATCAATTATCTGAGATTTTCCCATAATATCTCTTACCGAGCATTGATACAATAATCAAGAGCTATGGAGATGAAGCTAAACACTTATGAACCACGTGGACAATTCCATCATAAGGGGAATTAGTGAGTACTTTCCTTGGGTAGTAGAGTCTAAGGTCACCTCGCGCTGCCATTATTTGTATGTCGATCCCTCTACCCAAGGAACTTTATGGCATGCTACTACCCCTTCACATATTGAGTACTAGGGAAATAATTGTTTACTTCACCTCTCAATTTATGGAAGCTAAGGTCACTTCGTACTACCATTATTTATACACCAATCCTTCTCCTCAAGGACTTGGTAGTAAGCTAACCCTTGATATAGAATTGTTGCAACTTGTAGGTTGCTACTCAGTAGGGTAACAATAAAAAAACCAACGCAAAAGTTATATGGTTTCCTCCCATACCCATGTTTATACACAAAACATAAATTCCATTGGTGGGTGCTCAATTGTACCACTCCATGGCACACAAAGAAAGCACTGGTTTCACACAACACTCATCATAAGCAATGACACTACTTTTATCACATTCATGGGAGAGTACATGTTATATGGAGCCTAATCAAGTTTGAAGGTTTATTTTTTCCCCACTTTTATCAACGGAATTTACCCCCAGATTTTTAAATGGGGGTTTGGGGGTAGTGCCCCCAAGATGGGGTAAAGGGGCAAGGCCCTTGAAGCACTCCCTATTGTGATACAAGGTAGGGTCAAGGGGAAATGCCCCACAAAGCCAAGAATGACTTTTATTATTGTATAAAGGTGTCAAGAGTTATTTTTCTATTGGATGACATATTCTAACCCTAATTTTCTAGCCAACATAAGGCTTGATAAAATGGATTAGGGTTAGGGTTTTCATTTCAGAATTTGGTAGCTTCTTGTAGCGGTATTGAGTTTCAAGGAATTGCATATTTTAATCAAGCTAAAAATTACTGGATAATAATATTGGACTCCATGTTTGGTGGATGTAACCCAAGATTGGGTGAACCATGTTAAATTCTTTATCTTATTTTTGTGTGCATTTTTATTTCTATGTTTTTTTAATCAAATCTGTATCTTAACTATTAGATGAGTGTGCATTATTACAAATAATCCATCATATGTCTTATGCATTAATTAAATAAGGGATAATACAAATGAGCTTCTGTAGTCATTTTCCAATATTTTAAGCATAATTGGAAACAAGGATACATAATGCCAAAAAGAATGCATAAGTAACCAAATGGTCAATCATTATCCAAAGAGAGAATACACATAAACAACATCTTTATATGATATTATAACTATCATAAGAAAGTCATCCAAATGTGAGCAATCTATAAGGACTCCTACTCACAAGGATCTACTACACATACTCCCAACCAAATGCTCACACAAGCATAAGTCAAATTCAAACACAAAGGAATAAAAAATAGTAGAACATACCAACTACCACACAAAAACAACAACATGCAATGAGCACCTATACCCTAGAGATCCGAGTGTAATAACTGTTGGAAACTGAATTGAAACAATTGTTGTATTGTCATTGATGTCAAACCTTAAATGGTAAGACTGTTGCTACTTAGAAAAGTACTATATCTATTTGAGTGTTGTTAAGGGGCTAAGCAAGGTTGGTAACAATAGCACCTAGGGAAAGGTTGAGTTATCTTGATACTACAAAGTGTACTTGAATATGTTGCACTATGATGAGAGAATGTATTGTTTATCTTAGTAAGACTGAAGACTAAACTAGTAGGCTTAACCGAGCAAAGAATGAAAAATCATGTTTAAGCCGAGTGATGTTAGTGTCGACCGAGTTAGTATATGCTGAGAAAAATTATAGTGTCGACCGAGCATCAGTAAATTGCCGAGGAAGACAGTGCAAGCCAAAGAGACAATTTTAGTATTGACCGAGCATTCTACATGGAGACTGAGCGAACAATCACAATATTGACCGAGCATCAACAATTTTATATTTGAAGAGAATTTAATTTTGGCGCCGACATTATTGAATTCTTGGATTATGTAAAATGTGTTGACTTTATTTATTGATTGTTTGGAAGCATTAAATGCTTTGTAAAACATTTTATTGTAAATCTTTAAGAGATTTGAGATGATTCTAGAAAAGGAGCCAAAGAACATAAAGTAGGTGTATGCACCCAAAAATGGTCACCTAGACTTTGGGCCCCATTTATTTGATTTATCAACCCTGAATCATTTTGATCAATAATCAATATTTTCTACAATATCAATCTCTTGATCAAGTCTTAATTTCGATCATATATTGGATTTTTATCCTTGGGCTAACCATTTATCCTAAGTCTTTATTTAATTAAAAAGAATATTTCCTCCCCTTTTGATTAAATAAAAAGCCCCACTTTTCCTCTTATCCTAAGTTGCACAAATAAAACATTATTCCTATTTCACAAAAAGAAAAAAGTACTTTTTGTCTCACATGAGGCTCAAAAGTCAACACTTCACTCTCATTGGAGGATACTTGTGCACATGGATTGCTCCTCTTTCAACCTCCACCGCCGATTAAGACTTTTTGCCTCTTAATCTCCATGGTCCATTCCTTTGCATCCATCTCTTTTATGCTAATGTTATGCTGCAGGTTTTCTAGGTACATTTGGAGCTTTTGAAGACATTGAAGACTTGTTGCTTTCATCATTTAGTTGCATATTTGCTTTCTTAGTTGCATGATAATGGCATTCTTAGTATAGATTTCTTTTTATGCAATAGATTTCACTCACATAGCTTAATAGGAAGGCTTGGTAAAAGTTGTTCTTTCCTTTCATAGCATAGTTTGTACTTTCACTTCATAGATTAGATTGCATTTCCATTTCTAGTTGCATATCCATTTTAATATAGCTTGCATTGCATTGCATATTTGATTCTTGGAGATATTGGCATTTTTGCCCTTGTCTTCGCTTGAATCTCTCATTGTGTGGTTGACTAGCAAGGTCATGAGTTCATAGCTCTAGCTGAGAGCAATTTTCCATCTTGCAACTCCATGCATAAAGAGCTATGAGCCGCTTTGTGAGGCCTCATTCTTGAGCAACCTTGCATGTAATGGTTCATAGAAGTGCACCATTTTAGTGTGTACATTTTTGGCGCCCACCGTGGGGCAGAGTAGATAGGCTTTGTCCTTTGTTTCATTGCATTTTCGTCATTTTGCCGATTATTTTTCAAAAATTTTGCAGGTTTTGGTTTTCTGCCTCAGAGTATCATGCGATACTTCTCAGGAATATCCCGTGATATACCTTTATATAGCGGTGCGACACTTCGCGTAAGAGAAGAATCGCCCACCAGTACTGAGGTATATCACCTGGCGTCGTGCGAAGTATCACCCGCCCATAGTGCAGAGTATCGCCCAGACTGAGGTATATCGCCCGGCTATAGGAAACTGTGTCACGTGATACTGGTGAAGTCTGAGGTATATCGCCTGATCTAACAAAGACCTGCATTTCCAGTTCTATCATCTGAATTTGATCATTTTAGTTTTCTGGTTTATTTTACTGTATTTAGATAGGTCTAACCTGCATCTTTTAGCTTGCATCTATCAGTTTATTGCATATTTACATTTGGATTTTGATTTTGCTAACCTTGTTGGTCTAACAAGTTGTGCTTGTAGGTGCTCTCATTGCTTGCAATTTGCTAAAAATGCATGTCAAAGAGGGCTACTAACAATTTTTGCAGGGCTGCCCAAGCATAAAAATAAAAAAAATAAAAATCTTGCTTGTTTATTTGCTTTCCTTTCAAGTGTGGCATTCACTAATTGTATTAGAAATTTTTAAAACCTTGTGAAAGAGATTTTGAGGTGGTAGGAGAAGTATGCTCTTCACCTTTAGGTGAATCAGAAAATCTTGACCCATCTTAAGGTTTTGGAAGCAAGGAAGTAATTGAATCTCTTTGCTTGGTGTGTTTGGGTGAAGTTTTTGAGATAGAGGAGTATGCTCTTCACCCTTGAGGTGAACCAAAAACCTTGAACCTCATAAATTATCCATTTTTGTTTAGTTTAGGAATCCTTTAGCGCGTTTGCTCTTGAGCAATCAAGAGGAACGACTCAAGTGGGGACAACCTTGTCATCATTTTCCTTGGTGGCAAGTGATTCCAACTCACTATAATCTCAAGGCTATCAAGGACACCAAAAACCTTGGTAGACATAACACTTATCTTCGTTTGATGTGAGTAGCTCATGGGATTGCGACCATGGGGAAAACATTGAACAAGAATGCTTAAGGTACTCTTGAGGCTGCGAGGTCCTAGTCCTTTATGAGGAGCAAGAGGAGTGTTGTGAATGGAAATCCTTATTAAGAACCATTAGATAGAAGCCACCTTGTTTAGCCGCTTATCTTCTTAGTGCAAGGATTGATCCAAGTGGTTTATCTAGATCACCTTAAGATACTCACCATATGTGTCCCTTTGGTTGTGTCATTTGACACTTCCACAACAAAGCCAACATCTCTTGTGGGTAACCACTTGGTGTGAGGTGAGGGGGCATCAAGTTGTGGGCTAAGTTGGTAAGTATTGAGCCTTGACTTTTTAGGATAGACTTGCTTGAATTGTCTTCAGTTGTGTGATGCCAGTATAAATGTTCTCACATACAAACGATCGGTAGCGTTCATAAGGTGCTTTTTCAATTCTAATATCACAAGTGTTTTCCTTGGCAAGGTTGCTTTTGCCCTTGTTTCAAGTGTTTTGAGACATGTTTGATCCCTCACTATTTGCAAACCTGCCAAAATTCTGCTAATATTGTGACTGAAATTGAAAACATCAACCCTCAGACCGAAAATTTTGACCAAGCAGACCCAAAAATGCAAATTTTACATAGTTCTGGTCAAGAGTTAAGTAATTTTGCAACAGTATTGCGCCCTTTAGAGAAAAGTATCACGCAATACTTCGCGGGTTTGAAAAGTATTGCCTGCTTTGAGGAGAAATATCGCGTGATAGTTCACCCTTGGCAGACTATCGCCCAACCTACCTGGAGTATATCGCCCGACTATTATAAGGTATATCGCCTGACATAAGGTGAAGTATCATGCGGTTGTAGGTGTATCACCCCAGTAGCCTGGAGTATATCGCCTGGGTAATTTCTGCCGTGCTTGCAATTTGGTCAGTTTCAGTTTCTGCTAATCAGGTTAGGTCTTAGAGTAGGCTTCTTGCTCTGACGTTTGAGACCTGTCTTGACTCTAAATTTTTGGTTTTAGTCCTCCGGGATAGCATTATCCGATTTACGAAATCACTTTGGAATAATTGTCAAGTTAGAAGGTCATTCTTGGTGCCAAGGTTCATCTCTAAGATTGTTAGCTACATTCTTGGAAAATTTTAGTGCTCTTATTGTCCAAATCGCTTTCATTTAAATCGCAATTTCAATCATATTTTGGCCTAGTCCAACCTCCTGGTTCAAAAGTGCAAGGGTAGTCACCCTTTGATTTGAAGCACCTCTTTGACAGTGTTGGTAAAGCCCCTTTTCTATCTTTTCATTTCTCTTTGGACAATAGAGGACTTTGATTATCCTAGTTTGGTGCTGACACTTTGAGAGGTCACCTTATCATTGAGAGTATGTTTCTTTCATGTCAGTTACGACAAGGTACCAAGTCAATCAAGGGAAGTGACCCCCTGTTGCCTTTAGCCAGTTACCACCCGTCAAGACTCGTCGACAGCATAAGGGAAAAGGACCCCTTTTTGATGAATCACCTAAGAGTGAATCTGAGGTTTGTTTTAATCCGGAAGCTAATCCTAGTGAAGTGAGCACCTCTTTTGTACCACTTTCATCAAGTATGGACATGAGTTACACTTTCACCCCACAACAAAGAGAAGCCATGAATCAAACTCTTGAGGATATCTTCCAACGACATAGAAGAGAGTATGGTGGTTCTTCCCATGCTAGTCCACTCAGGTCACCTCCCAACAACGCGAGGTATTTTGATGCTCACCAATGAGCCGAGAGACATCATAAGCAATCTCACTCAGATTTAGGGTCACAACATGAGGACCAAAACAACGAATCTAGTGATCACCACATAAATGTAGCCAATGCAATAAGGCATTTGAGACCATCCTCCCCACTTAAAGACACCTCTCGATATGCAAATACAAGATTGAGAAGCATTGAGAGGGAGAAGCAAGCCTATTTAGATGAACAAGCTGCTAAAGAGGAAAAATTTAGACAACTAGAAGAAGAGGAACGTACGTTGTTGGATATACAGAAAAGAGTCACCCAAGAAGAAGAAGATAGACTCTACGCACAACAACTCCAAAGCTGATTCAATGGGAAGGGAACCAATAGTGGGACCAACTCACCCCCATCTACCCCTTCGCCAAGTCCTAGAAGAAGATCAAGGACACCCTCACAATCCCCAAGTCCTAGAGGAAGAAGGGTTTCAAGATATGATCATCATAAGAGACGATCACCTCATAGACATTCAAAGCAACCCTCCCAACGAGCACATCATGGCTCACAACATGGAGGAAGTTATGCCAAATTTGACCATATGGATTTTATGACCATGCAACAAGAACCATCCTTTCAAGCATATGTGGAACGATATATGGAACAAAACAAAGATCAATTCTTAGAAAGCCTTATCAACAAAGGTGCTAAAGTTCCATATGATTTTGACGTCCACTAAAAGATTAAGAAATAGAATCCTTCAACCAATGAGGTGATCATGCAAATGCAGAAGGACATAGAAAGGATGAGGGCTCCTAAGAGCACATTTAATTTGGACTCCATATGTCCCAACCTGATTGACAAGAGTGTGGTGTTGGTTGAGTTCCCTAAGAAAGTTGAGTTTCCAACCTATGACAAATATGATGGCGTTGGTGACCCTCATGACCATGTTCGACAGTTCTACATAATGAGTTTTTCTTTTCATCATGAAGACTCCTACTTGATGAGATTATTTCCAAGGAGTCTCAAAGGCCAAGCCATGGAGTGGTTCACCAACCTTACTCCTCCAGTAAAGTCATTTAAAGAACTCATCCAAAGATTTGTTCAGCATTTTGCTTATAATCTATCAAGGTCAGTCATAATGCTTGATTTGTGCAAGCTTAAACAAAATCAAGGAGAATCTTTTGTCACTTTCCTACAAAGATGGAGACGTTTGTGCTCAAAATATCCCAGGACAATTCCTGAGGAGGAAAGAATCGACATCATTGTGAGTAACTTAGTGGCGGAATTAAGATATGAGGTAAGAAAGATACCATTCAATTCTTTCGATACCATGGTAGAAGTGGCATGTCGCATAGAGGATGTCCTAAAAGAACAAGGAATTTTGGCTAAATCAACTAATAACAACAATGGCCAAAACAAAAACCATCATGGCTATAAGGACAAAAAGAACTCCTATTGGAATAAGAATAAACAGGTGGTCAATGACGGAGTTGTTGACTCACCACAACCTAAGAATGAAGGAGTTCTTAATCTCTCCAATGCAGTACAAGCCATGAAGCTGCAAGCGTCCTCAGGACAACAAGAGAATAAATCCAAGTATCAAGGGAAAGCCAAGAAGGAAAAGAGACAATTCACCAAACTTGGGGACTCCTATGCCGACATTTTCAAAACACTAATTGCTCATAATTTGGCGCAACCTCAGGATCCTACCAAGCACCGCATACCCGATCCTAAACCTCATTGGTGGGATGAGAAATCCTTTTGTGTCTTCCACAATGGAATTGGACATGATATCGAAAATTGTTTTAGGCTTAAACATCTTGTCCAAGACCTCATTGAAAGTGGGCGATTACAAGTTGATGGTTTAACCACTAATGCAGATCATAAGGCTTTTAAGGAACCCTTGCCCAAATATGAAAAAGGGGAAAATTCTAACAACAAGCATGGTAAGGATGCTATCAACTATACATACACAAATGCTGAAAATGTGATTAACATGCTCGAAGTGGCTGACGATAACATCAACATGGTGAGAGGGAAAAATCCTTATGGATATGGTGTGGACTCAACTCCTATGACTGATGAAAGACCCGCTGTGGTGATAAGAGGTCCTCACTCATGAAGAATGCCCCAGTCCCTCAATGCTGTCACTAGGGGTCAGGCCCAAGCTCCCATTATTATCAGAGGTCCTAGCACTAGCAAGTCTAAGCAACCCATGTCCAAGGGCGTTCCTCCTAAATCTGCCATTGGTCCTGATTCCAATTACAATCTTATTGACCAATTACAATGAACACCCGCGCAAATATCTATTTTTGAACTTTTAGAATTGTCCCCTAAGCATAAGCGTGTCCTTGAAGATGCTTTGCGAGCAGCCAATGTCCCTAACAACTTAGATATTGATCAATTCCAGAATATGGTCAACCATTTGGCTAGCCCTCATTACCTCACCTTCTCAGAAGAAGATGACAAATCCATCAATCACCCACATAACTTGGCCTTACACATTGAAGTCATGATTCATAAAACCCGTGTTAGGCGTGTATTGATAGATGGGGGTGCGGGGCTCAATATTTGTACCATGAGTTTTTTGAAGGCTCTAGGATATTTCGAGAATGTCATTGACACAAGGAAAAAGATCACAATCAAGGCATATGATGAAGCAGAAAGAATTTCTAAGGGATTGGCCGTTTTACCTATTCGCATTGGTCCAGTAGAAAATGATATCTTATTTCAAATTGTTGATGTTGGACCTTTAGCCTACAACATTTTGCTAGGTAGGCCATGGATTCAAAAAATGCAAGCAGTCCCATCAACGTATCACCAGTGTGTTAAGTTTCCCCATAATGGTGTAGAAATTTGCATACCTGGAGATAGTGCTTTGTCAGTTAATAACATTTCTGTGGGATCACATGTACCTTTGAATAGGGAAACTGATAGTCCTAGTAGTTCACTTGAACAATGCAAGCAGAAGTTTAAGACCATAGATCTTGGGATGGGAGATTATAAAATTGATTCTTTTACAAAAATGCCAATCTCTCCTAGGTCTTATGGGAGACCATCACCAAATATGAAACCTTCGTCATCAGCAATGACATTATTTAGAAAATTTGTTAAGTCTTCAATTCCTATTCAGGAAGAGAAGGAGGAAGTTATCACAAGGGACTGGATCTATCATGAGGAAAAATACAAACACAACGAGAACTTTGCTCCTTCACCTAAAGCTTATGGGAGAGGGTATACACTAGTTAAGAATATGGGTTATCCAGGATATGGTCCCCTTAGCCATAGGTTGGATGCTAAAGCTGAGCCTCTTGACCATGCCCTCTTTGGATGAAAGAATAAGTCAATAGTTGGCTTAGGTTTTGAAAATAAGAAGAAGAAAGGTGTCCCTGTCCCAGCTGCGACGGACAGTGACAGTGATTCAGACTACACACCTGATCTTTCTAATCAACACGACATGTCTGATGATTGGGTGCCTTCAACAAATCTCCTTTGGGGAGATTTAAAAGATTTGATACTTGACAGTCCTACTATCCCAGCTGCAACAGATAGTGACTATATGACTGCTAGATCGATAATGGAAAGTGTTGCTATCCTAGTTGCGACAGATAGTACCAATGCTAGCACTAGAGAAGGGGAAACCCTTCCTAACCTTGAGGCTTCTACATCACGAGGCCCAAATGATGATTCAGACACAGACTCCCATGAGTATGAATGGGACTCACTTTCAGATGCAACAGTTGATTTGGACATGGATGTTGTCCATGCTTATAGTACCCAACCCGATGCGGCTAACGAGCTTAGTGTAGGACTAGAGGATTGTACTCCTCAAATTGCCTTAGTGGACAATGCTTCGTTTGGTAGGATGAGTCCTAATTCGGGTATCTTAGGAGAAGACTTGATGAATCCCAATTGTATGGTCACCAGAGATAACACCTTTCACATAAATAATATCGAACCAGTCATTGACCTACCCCTTGTTCACTATGACCTAATTGACTGGTCTCAGCGCCATCAAGAGCCTATATTCCTCACTTTTAAGAATGATTACGAAATTGCCTGCTATCTGAATGCTCTTGAACCCGTGGCTTCTTCCACCAGTGAACCAACAAAAAGTATGATGGAGCCTGATATTAAGTACCTCAGTCTAAAAATAAAAGAGAAAGAAAGAAAGAAAAATAGGTCTGATGGCGAAAACCACTTTGTGGCGGTATCAGAACCAAAAATAGTAAAAAGAGATGACGTATCTGAGGGTGAAAACCTCTTTGAGGTGCCTAAGGATGGGGTACTTAATAACTTGCCGAGTTATTTCCAGGATAGATCATCAATATTGATTGAGCCAACAAAACTAGTCAATTTGAACACAGAAGAAACTCCTCAAATAGTTCATCTTGCTCAGTCTTTATCAGAAGAAGAGACCAAGGCATATATACAATTCTTACAAAAGAAGAAAATTAATTTTGCATGGCCCTATTCAGAAATGCCAGGGCTTGACACAAATCTTATAATGCATCACTTATCCATAGCTCCAGGAGTCAAACCAGTGAAACAGAGACTCAGAAAAATGCATCCACGTGTAGCTCTCCTTGTCAAAGCAGAATTAGAAAAACTTTTGAGAGTTGGATTCATCAGAGCCATCGATTATGCAGAATGGATCTCAAACATAGTACCAGTTTCCAAACATGATGGGTCCATTCGTGTATGCACAAATTTTAGAGATTTAAACAAAGCATGCCCAAAGGATGATTTTCCACTTCCAAACATTGACATGATAGTGGACATGACATCGGGCTATGACATATACTCTCTAATGGATGGTTTCTCAGGATATAATCAAATTAAAATAGCTCCTGAAGACCAAGAGAAAACAATGTTCACATGTGCATGGGGAACCTATTGCTGGAACGTCATGCCATTTGGGTTAAAGAATGCAGGAGCAACCTACCAAAGAGCTATGACCACTATATTTCATGATATGATGCACAAAAACATGGAAGATTATGTGGATGATACCCTGGCAAAATCAAGAAAATAGGACACACACCTCGATGATCTGGAAGTAATTCTAGATCGCATGGAATAGTTTCAAATCAGATTGAATCCAAAGAAGTGCACATTTGGTGTCACCTCAGGCAAACTTTTAGGATTTATAATATTAGCAAAAGGTATAGAGGTTGACCCTGAAAAGGTCCAAGCAATTTTAGACATGCCACCTTCGAGAAACATTAGTCAGATGAGAAGTCTTCACGGATGACTCCAGTCAATTAGGAGGTTTATCTCACAGCTGGCGGATAGAGCACAACCCTTTAATAAGACACTGCATAAGGGTGCTTCTTGCGTATGGAATGAGGAATGCCAAAAGAGCCTTGATCAAATAAAATAGTATTTGGCTAATCCTCCAGTTCTGATGCCTCCTATTCCAGGGAAGCCTTTGATTCTATAAATTTCAGCAACAAAATCTTCTTTGGGGGCATTGTTGGCTCAATTAGATGATACTGGGAAAGAATGGGCCATATACTATATTATTCATACTCTACTCTCCTATGAGATCAATTACAATAACATTGAGAAGTCTTGTCTTGCAGTGGTGTTTGCTTCTCAAAAGTTGCGACACTATATGCTTGCTCATACAATACATTTGGTTGCAAAAAATGATCCTCTTAAATACTTGCTTAGTAAGGCTGACCTCACGGGTAGACTTGCTAAATGGATGATGGTCTTAACTAAATTTGACATAGAGTACGTTGAAAGGAAGGCCATAAAAGGGCAAGCTATTGCTGACCAATTAGCTAATTTCCCAATTCAGGATAGTATGCCTGTTCAAGTGGAATTCCCAGATGAACACATCTTATATATGACTACTCGCACTTGGAAAATTTTCTTTGATGGTTCCCGCATGCAAAATGGATCAGGTGCTGGAGTATTATTTGTTTCTCCACGTGGGTACAATATTCTAAAGTCTGACAAACTTTTATTCCCATGTACGAATAATATTGCAGAATATGAAGCTTTAACCAATGGCTTGAGAATGGCTATAGAATGGAACATCACAGAGTTACATGTCTTTGGAGATTCCCAGTTAATCATCAACCAAGTCAATGAGGAGTATCAAACCAAGGATGATAAATTGATACCCTACAAAAAGATGGTTGACTCATTGAAACATTACTTTACTTTTGTGACGTTTCAACAGATCCCTAGGATAGAGAACAAAGCTGCAAATGCCATGGCCACATTAGCTTCACTTCTTCAATTGGAGACACATGAATCAAGATTTGAATTCCTGGTGGAAGAGCTACACCATCCCATCTTTGACTCGTCTGAAAGCCATGTCATTTGTACCATTGTCACACATGAGTCTTCCCGATATGGTGCTATCTATTCATATCTTCGTGATGGCATCATCCCCGACACATTCAACCATTCTGAATGCCAAAACCTCATCTGTAATGCCTCTCGCCACACCCTTATCTCTGGTGATTTATATAGGAGGGGTTTAGATGGGACGCTCCTTAGGTGCTTGGAAAAGGAGGAATCCACAGAAGTGTTAGTTGCCATCCACGAGGGCATTTGTGGTGGACATTCTAATAGTCTTGCCATGGCCTGAAGGTTGCTTAGGGCGGGATATTATTGGCCCACAATGCAGATAGATGCAGTAGCCTTTGCTAAGTCATGTGAAAAATGTCAGAAACATGGAAACCTGATTCATGCTCCAGGTAGGGAGCTGATCCCTTCTTCTCATTGGCCATTTCAGTGCTGGGCCTTTGATCTGGTTGGGCAGATTCATCCCAACTCATTAGGTGGACATAAGTTCATTATTACTACCACTGACTACTTCACAAAATGGGTGGAAGCTGTGCCACTTTCTGTTGCTTCAGGGAAGACTATCTCTTTGTTCATCTTGAATCATATTATTTGCCAATTTGGAGTGCCTTCTGAGATTATCACTGATAACGGAGGTCAATTCAAGAATAAGGACCTAAAGCATTTATGCAAAAAGTTTAAAATCAAGCAACATTAGTCCTCCATCTATTTTCCACAGGGAAATGGACAGGCAGAAGCCTCTAATAAAACCATTCTTAAAATTCTTCATAGGACAGTGCACAAGAATGGTAGGGATTGGCACTTACAAATCAATCCAACACTATGGGCTTACAGAACAAGCATTCACACACTTACAGGAGCCACTCCTTTTTCTCTTACCTATGGCGCTGAAGTGGTATTTCCTTTAGAAGTCAAGATACCATCACTTAGAGTCTCACTCAAAGGTTTGATTACAGATGAGGATTACCGCGCCATGAGGTTACAGGAACTAGAACTTCTAGATGAGAAGCGTAAGGCTTCCTTTAATCATATGAGAGTGTATCAGAAGCGTATGTCCAAGGCATTCAACAAGAAAGTTCACCCTAGAGAATTTCAAATAGGTGATCTTGTTTTGCGAGAGAACCCTATGAACCAACAGAATAGAGAACAAAAGGGCAAGTTTGAACTTAACTGGCTTGGACCATATGTCATCACAGCTACTTTTGGTACCGGTGCGTATTTATTGTCAGATCCCGATGGAGAACAGCTCCCTGATCCCATCAACATTGTGCACCTCAAGAAGTTCTATCCTTGATGCCTGTTTCTATCTAGGGGCATCCTTTGTACATATTTTATGATCTTGAAAAAATACCCAAAAAATTGATATATGATGTTGAAAAAATCCTAAAAAGCATATAAAGTCCTGAAAAAAATACAAAAAAATCAAAAGTTTAAAAATTCCAAAAAAATAGAAAAAGTGCCTTGGTGAAAACTTGGAAACAGGCGCCTTGGTAGCAAAAATAAAAAAAAAAAAGGAAAAAAAATCAAAAAATGAAAAAAGATTCCAAGTGGTGAAAACTTGGAAACAGGCGCTACTTGAGGCCTTTGTACCCCTATTTGTTAGCATGCGTCCTTGACACTGAGCCTTTCCATCATGCCTTGACCTTATTTGGCTTAGTCTAGAATTGGTCTTTGTCTTTGTCTAGGGGGCATAACTATTAGCATTGGTCCTTTAAGTGCGTTTGTCTCTTGGGGTATTTCACAACAGGTGTTTTTCAACACCACCCCAAAACAGTGTTTTTCAACACTACCCTTGCGTCAAGTGTTTCTTAACACTTATCATATGTCTTACCCAATAGTCCAAGTGTAATGTGATATTTCTCACTAAGCAGATGTGATACTCAGAGTTTGACTCTATGACCAACACACACGCACTTAAACAATCAACCCGCTTGAGATATGTTGACTTTATTTTTCTTTGTGTGCTGTCTATGAGGATTTCTTTGATGAGTGGTCTCTCCCTGAGAATTTTTTGATGATGCATAGCTAGAAGACTGAGGGTATGAGAACATGTTTTATTTCTTTATCTACTTGTGGGTATATTTTGTTAGTCCTAACTGTCATGAGCATTTATGCTGGTCTTACTTGACACTATGGGTTGACAAGGTCTTATCCTTTACTATTTTATGCGAGTGCATGCTTCTAGCTATCCTGACTTTAATGTGTCTTGATACAAGCATAATCCCACCATATCAAATTTAGGTAATCTCACTATGTTAGCCATCTTGACCTACATGTCTTTGATGCCTAGGTGAGATTCCCACATTTCTATCTGATAAAGATCATATTCATATCCACATAGTTATGCTAGTGTGCATTGTATGATCTTGCGACGCTACCAATAAAGCTCGATGATGATAATTAGATGTCTATAAGCGTTGCGACCTTGCAAGTCAACCACTTTTCATTGTAGCTTGCATTTTTAGGTTCATGTTAAATTAGTTTTGCACCTTGCATATGGAGAAAGCTCTCCTTTTTTTATCATACGTGGACCTGTTAGTCGACTACATTCACCTTCCACTTCCTTTTGATCATATCTTTCATTTTTGGTCTTTCATATCACATCATTTTCTATCCATTTTCGGACTCAAAATCAAAATCCGAGGTCATCTTGATAGTCAAAATCGCATTTCAAAATCTTCCCTTCTTCTGCGCAGTTGGCTAAATCTTTTGAGGCCTAATCCTTCAATCTTTGTTGGGGCATCATCATTTCTTCATTTCCATGTCTTCCAAACTTCTAGTCTTTCATTCATCTTCATTCCCTTCCCTCCTTTCTCACGTTTGACTGCATCTTTCTCAGTCAGGCTGGGGCATGTTTTAATGGTTAACCTATTGACCTTTTTATTCAATTGTGATTTCATTCTGATTTGATCAAATCTTTATCAATTCGCTGTTCTCCTCTCTCTGATTTCAATTTCGACTCCGAGGGGGCAATACCTATGGGATTCTCATCCCCGATTCCTTGATTTTCCTAATTCAGACATCTTTTGTGAGCTTTCGCTCAAATTTGAGATTCTTATCTCTTACTTTGAATGTGATCCCGAATCAACCTCATGTTCAAAGGCCTTTGTCTATGTTTATCCAGGTGTGATCCTGAATCGACCTCACATCTGAGTTGTTTTGTGATCCCAGATCGATCTCACATTTCAATTCTTCTTTGACTGCATGTGTTCCCAAATTGATCACACATTAGTCAAAGAGGGGCAAATGTATGCACCCAAAAATGGTCGCCTAGATT
The DNA here is from genome assembly GCA_027943335.1 of Chamaecyparis obtusa. NCBI lineage: Eukaryota > Viridiplantae > Streptophyta > Pinopsida > Cupressales > Cupressaceae > Chamaecyparis > Chamaecyparis obtusa. The sequence continues at coordinate 106,453 of BSBK01005260.1, forward strand.
TTGGGCCCCATTTATTTGATTTATCAACCCTGAATCATTTTGATCAATAATCAATATTTTCAACAATATCAATCTCTTGATCAAGTCTTAATTTCGATCATATATTGGATTTTTATCCTTGGGCTAACCATTTATCCTAAGTCTTTATTTAATTAAAAGGAATATTTCCTCCTCTTTTGATTAAATAAAAAGCCCCACTTTTCCTCTTATCCTAAGTTGCACAAATAAAGCATTATTCCTATTTCACAAAAAGAAAAAAATTACTTTTTGTCTCACATGAGGCTCAAAAGTCAACACTTCACTCTCATTGGAGGATACTTGTGCACATGGATTGCTCCTCTTTCAACCTCCACCACCGATTAAGACTTTTTGCCTCTTAATCTCCATGGTCCATTCTTTTGCATTTCTTATAAAAGGAGAGCTCTCCCCTTCATTTGCATCCATCTCTTTTATGCTAATGTTATGCTGCAGGTTTTCTAGGTACATTTGGAGCTTTTGAAGACATTGAAGACTTGTTGCTTTCATCATTTAGTTGCATATTTGCTTTCTTAGTTGCATGATAATGGCATTCTTAGTATAGATTTCCTTTTATGCAATAGATTTCACTCACATAGCTTAATAGGAAGGCTTGGTAAAAGTTGTTCTTTCCTTTCATAGCATAGTTTGTACTTTCACTTCATAGATTAGATTGCATTTCCATTTCTAGTTGCATATCCATTTTAATATAGCTTGCATTGCATTGCATATTTGATTCTTGGAGATATTGGCATTGTTTCCCTTGTCTTCACTTGAATCTCTCATTGTGTGGTTGACTAGCAAGGTCATGAGTTCATAGCTCTAGCTGAGAGTAATTTTCAATCTTGCAACTCCATGCATAGAGAGCTATGAGCCGCTTTGTGAGGCCTCATTCTTGAGCAACCTTGCATGTAATGGTTCATAGAAGTGCACCATTTTAGTGTGTACAGTGGGTAGATTCAATGAATCTGACCTAACCCTAAGATCTACGAATGAGATTGAGTGGCAAAAGATGAGTTAACCTAATTGAGGAAAATATAAGGGAACCTAAACATTGTGATGTGTATGTACATGATGAACAGAGAATCCTCGAAGAGAAAAGTTTTACTAACTGAATAAGCAAAAAAGGCTGAAGGAGAAGTGTGGTGATTGCTTGAAGAAAAGTTTTGAGCAGATCAAAGATGGAAATGACAAAGTTTCAAAGTCAGTAAACCAACATTAGTGTATGGAATCAGATCTGATATTTGCAAAGTGAGTTGTATATTTTTCAGATAATACTGCTGCTACTTTCTAACCATTGTAATAGTAAAAATCCTTTTAACAGAGGTTGACTTAACAGTCATATGTTAAATCCTTTGAACAAGGTTGCATTCTAATGGAGTGTATGTAAGTCCTATGACTAGGCTCACTTTTAACAGGGTGATTGAAATCCTTTAACCAGGTCACATTTGATAGTGTGTATTGTAACCTTTGACAGGGTTGGCTTTTTACCGAGCTCACTTTAGAAAAGTGAAAATAATAGTAGCATGCTACAAAGTGGTTTTTCCCAAATTGGGTTTCCACTATAAAACCTGGTGTTTATACTTGTGTGAATGTTTAGATTTGAACATTGCTATATTTTACAAGTTAAGTTACAGCTAGGTAGTGGACTGCAGTGTTAGATGTTTCTATTATTGAATCAGTGATGACCGAGTTTGTTTTGGTTTTGGATCTGATTTAAGGATAAGTTTTGGAGATTGTTTTATACATCAGGACCTGAGAACAACTGATTCACCCCCCCTCTCTGTTGTTCTAAATCATATTAACAATTGGTATCAGAGCTAAGTTGCTTATTATTAGTGTTGACAGATATCAAGTTTAAAGGGGCTTGAAGAAAATGATCAGGATGTATAAGAAGGAGGTACCAAAGATGAACAAAGAAAATTTCCCTACATGGAAAAGCTTGATGAAGCTGCATCTGGTCGATATTGGTGATTCTGCAAAGTACTACATTGAAAACAACTATATCTCACCTGTTGCACCTTTGATTACCGAAGAAATGAGAGCTAAGCAAGAACATAATTAGGCAATGCTGGAAATTGCATCTACCCTAAGCTATGCAGAATTTGAGGACATTAAGGACTGCACAACTGCAAAGGATATGTGGGATAATCTTGCAAGGATCTATGGTGGTGACTTGAATGTGCTGAAAGCAAAGGTCGAGAGTCTTAGAGGTAAGTTTGATGAAGTGAGAATGCAAGAAGGAGAAAACATTGCACAATATTGTAGTAGAATAAAGGAAGTTGTGAATGCTATTAGAGGAGCTAATGGGACTATTGATGATGAAACTATAATTGGGAAAGTATTAAGAACCCTGCATCCTATATATGCTATTAAGATCTTTGTTATTCAAGAATCTAGATGTAACTCTACTAATGTGCTTACTTTGGAAATTTTGGTTGGTAAGCTGACTACTTTTGAACTCTCTAATTATGATAATTTCACTATTGGAAGCATTGGAAATGTTGAATCTTCTTTTAAGTCACAACTAGTTCTAAACAAGCCAAAGAAAGAAAAAGAAAGATGCATCAGTGAAAGTGAAAGTGAAAGTGATGGTGAAAGTGACAGTGACACTTCTGATGAAGACCTAGAAGATCTAGAAGCTCTTATGGCTAGAAGACTGAGAAGGGGAAAAGGAAAGTATAAAGGTAAACTCCTTATTATATGTTTTGCATGTAATAAAGTTGGTCATATAGCTGCTAGATGTCCTGATAGGAAGGATAAAGATGATGAAAGGAAAAGAAAACACAAAGACAAAAAAGATGACAGAAGCTACTGATGGAACAAAGACTACAAGGGAAAAGGTAAGAAATCTTGTTACATTGCTGAAAAAGAGACTGACACTAATAGTGATGAATTTGAAATTGAGGTAGTTTATGTGGCAATGAAAGATGAATCTAATGAGGATGAGAAAACTGCATTAATATCCTATGTGAACAAGAATGATAAATGGATAATTGATAGTGGCTATTCACATCACATGACTGGTGACAAAAATAAGTTTGAGACTTTACATCATTACATAGGTAAAAGTGTAAAATTTGGTAATGATGCACCATGTCCTGTTAGAGGAAAAGGTTTGATTAAACTAATTAATAAGATATCTTGTGAAAATGCATATTGGGTTGAAGGTCTTAATTACAATTTGCTAAGTGTTTCTCAACTTAACAAAACTAGTTACCGAGTGGAATTTCATCACAAGCAAGCTAAAATATTTAATGCTGCTGGAGAACTGATTGGAAGTGGAGATCAGACTAGAGGTAATTTGTTCTATCTTGACCTATCTGAAGAAACATGTTTGATTGCACAACTTGATGATATTTGGTTATGGCATAAAAGGTTGTGTCATGTTAACTTTGACAATCTGGTAGAGATAAGTAAGAAGAAAAAGGTAAGAGGTCTACCTAGATTGAAGAAACCTAAGAATGTGATGTGCAAGGAATGCCAGTTAGGAAAAATGACAAAGTCAAGTTTCAAGAGCAAATCCTTTACTTCTAAAAACATTTTAGATTTGGTTCATACTAACCTTTGTGGACCTATGGGTGTACAAAGTTACTGTGGTGCTAGACACTTTATCTTATTTGTTGATGATCATACTAGGATGATGCATGTGATGTTTCTAAAAGAAAAATCTGAAGCTTTTCAATATTTAAAGTGGTATTTGGCTAAGGTTGAAAAGGAGACAGGTAGGAACCTGAAATGTCTTAGATCTGACTGAGGTGGAGAATTTACATCAAATGAATTTAATCTATTTTGCAATGATAGAGGAATTAAAAGACAAATGTCTGCACCTAGAACACCTCCACAAAATAGCAGAAAGGAGAAATAGATCTATCTTCGATTGTGCAAGGACATTGATGATTGAAAAGAATGTGGCATATAAATATTGGAAAAAAGCTATAAGCACTACTATCTACACTCTCAACCGAGTACAGATCAAGAAAGGTACAAATCTGACACCTTATGAATTATGGCATGGACATGCACCGAGTGTTAAATACTTTAGAATCTTTGGAAGTAAGTGCTAAATATTAAAAGACACTAGGAATGGAAAGTTTTATGCTAAGAGTGATGAAGGCATATTCCTAGGGTACTCCACAAAAAGTAAAGCTTATAAGTGTTTGAACTCTAACACTAACAAAATTGTGGAAAGTGTGAATGTCAAAATTGATGAGTATGCAGAAAGAAATGAAGCTGATAGTAAAAGAGAACCATAAGATTATAGATCTTTTGTGTATATTGAAGAAGACAAGATGCAAGTAACAGACTTGCACTTGATGCTGAGTCTCGAGTAAGTAATGCCGAGTGACAGACAAAAGCTGCCGAGCGTCAGGAAAACAGTGCCGAGAAAGAACAAGAACATGTCGAGCTACAAGAAAATGCTGTTGAATATCAGGAAGAGGTTGCCGAGCATTTTGAAGTTGAATCTGACAATCTTGTTGAGGAACATGATGAAATAGAGGAGAGAACAGTTGAACCTATTTTGGAAAAATATGTGAGAAGACATCATAATCCTGAACATATAATTGGAGACAAACTGGAATCTAGACTAGAAGTAAGACTAAGGATCCAACATGTCTACTATGTGAATTTGAACCGAAGACAACTAGAGAAGCATTGGAGAATGAAGACTGGATACAAGTAATGAATGAAGAAATTGACCAGATTGAGAAGAATGATACTTGGACTCTAGTGCCGAGACTTGAAAACAAGAATGTTATAGGAACAAAGTGGGTATTTTGGAATAAGATGAATGAAAATGGTGAAATCACTAGGAACAAAGCTAGGCTGGTATGGAAAGGCTACACACAATAAGAAGGAATAGATTGTGGGGAGACATTTTCCCTTGTAGCTAGATTGGAAGGAGTAAGAACTCTGCTTGCATATGCTGCTTATAAATATTTCAAGGTATATCAAATGGATGTCAAGTCTGCATTTTTGAATGGTATACTAGAAGAAGAAGTTTACATAGAACAACCAGAAGGTTTTATTGATCCAAACAGAAGACACATGGTGTGCAAACTGAACAAAGCATTATATGGATTGAAGCAAGCACCTAGAGCATGGTATGAGAGGTTGCACAACTACTTGATACAGATTGGATTTTCAAGAACAAATGACACAAGCAATCTGTACATGAAGGATGAAGAAGGTAAAGGTATCTTGTTGGCAAAAAAATTTGTTGATGACATTATTTTTGGTGGACAAGATGCATTATGTAAAAGTTTCTCAAACGAAATGCAAACTGAATTTGAAATGAGTATGTTTGGTGAGATCAAATTATTTGTTGGTTTACAAGTATATTAGAGGAAGAATGGAATTTTCATTACACAATCTAAGTATGTTAATGAAATACTGAAAATTTTTGGGATGGAAGATGCTAAACCAGTAGGAACTCCTATGGTTACTAGACAAAAGTTATCTAAGAATGATGATGCTGCAGAAGTGAATCAAACTCTATATAGATCTATGATTGGAAAATTTTAGTATGCTGTACACAACAAACCAGATATTGCATTAGATGTTGGGATTGTGGCAAGATTCTCTACTAATCCTAAGGAAACACATATGATGGCCGTGAAAAGAGTTATGAGATACTTGAAAGGAACTGCTGACTATGGTCTATATTATAAGAAGGATGACAAATTTGAACTCCGAGTTTATACAAATGTTGATTGGGTAGGAAATGTAGATGACAAAAAGAGTACAAGTGGTGGAGCTTTCTTTCTTGGATAGAGATTAGTCTCCTAGACAAGCAAGAAACAAAATTGCATTTCCCAATCTATTGTTGAGGCTGAGTATGTTGCTACTGCAGTGAACTGTTCAAACTTGGTATGGATAAAACAATTGTTGATAGGCATGAAAGAAGAAATCAATGAACCTGTTGTTATTTTTTGTGACAACACAAGTGCTATCAATATTTCTAAGAATCCAGTGATGCACACTAAGACCAAACACATTGCAATCAAGTATCACTACTTGAGATAATTAGTACAAGACAAAGAAGTCCGAATGGAATATGTGAATACAAAAGAACAATTAGTAGACATATTCACTAAAACTTTACCCAGAGAAGCTCATGAGTATTTGAGAAGTCAATTAGGGGTTCTTACCCTAATTGAGGCTTCCTAGACAAGCTAGGAGCACTGCATCAAATGTGCTACAGCAAAACATTTGACAAATTGATGCAGAAGATTGTCACACTTTAGGGCTGGCCTAGAGTTGTGAAGAGAAGCAAAGACAAGGAATCAGTCATAAGCAAGATGACAGAGGGAGAAACATTGAGTTGAATAGATATTATCTACATCTGATGGATGTAAGTTTTAGTTGCTGCTTTGACATTTTTGTCAAAGAGGGAGAATATACTGATATGATATAACACATGAGATATGATAACACATGATACTAAAAACTAATAATTGATGAGATTAAACTAAAAGAAAAGAGGATGATGAACTAAAATGAAGAATCAGGATAGAGGGAGATCTGAATACTTTTGATGGTCACAGGAGTGAGGCTTACGGGATTCTGAATCAGAATGAAGCTAAGGATATTATAAATAAGTTTCTGATGGATAGATAAGATTTTGGATTGGTTGGTAATCCATCTGTTATTTAGATGATATCATATGGTGTTGCCATCAATGCCAAAGAGGGAGATTGTTGAAACTGAATTGAAACAATTGTTGTATTGTCATTGATGTCAAACCTTAATTGGTAAGACTATTGCTACTTAGGAAATTACTATATCTATTTGAGTGTTGCTAAGGGGCTAAGCAAGGTTGGTAACAATAGCACCTAGGGAAAGGTTGAGTTATCTTGATACTACAAAGTGTACTTGACTATGTTGCACTATGATGAGATAATGTATTGTTTATCTTAGTAAGATTGAAGACTAAACTGGTAGGCTTAACCGAGCAAAGAATGAAAAATCATGTTTAAGCCGAGTGATGTTAGTGTCGACCGAGTTAGTATATGCCAAGAAAAATTATAGTGTCAATTGAGCATCATTAAATTGTCGAGGAAGACAGTGCAAGCTGAGGAGACAGTTTTAGTATTGACCGAGCGTTCTACATGGAGACCGAGTGAACAATCACAGTATTGACCGAGCATCAACAATTTTATATTTGAAGAGAATTTAATTTTGGAGCTGATATTATTGAATTCTTGGATTATGTAAAACATGTTTACTTTATTTATTGATTATTTGGAAGCATTAAATGCTTTGTAAAATGTTTTATTGTAAATCTTTAAGAGATTTGAGATGATTCTAGAAAAGGAGCCGAAGAACATAAAGCGGGTAGATTCAATACATTTGACCTAACCCTAAGATCTACGAATGAGATTGAGCGACAAAAGATGAGTTAACCTAATTGAGGAAAATATAAGGGAACCTGAACATTGTGATGTGTATGTACATGATGAACAGAGAATGCTGGAAGAGAAAAGTTTTACTGACTGAATAAGCAGAAAAGGCTAAAGGAGAAGTGTGGTGATTGCTTGAAGAAAAGTTCTGAGCAGATCAGAGATGGAAATGGCAAAGTTTCAAAGTCAGTAAACTAGCATTAGTGTATGAAATTAGATTTGATATTTGCAAAGTGAGTTGTATATTTTTCAGATAATACTACTGCTACTTTCTAACCATTGTAACAGTCAAAATCCTTTTAACAGAGGTTGACTTAACAGTCATATGTTAAATCCTTTGAACAAGGTTTCATTCTAATGGAGTGTATGTAAGTCCTATGACTAGGCTCACTTTTAACAGGGTGATTGAAATCCTTTAACCAGGTCACATTTGACAATGTGTATTGTAACCTTTGACAGGGTTGGCTTTTTACCGAGCTCACTTCAGAAGAGTGAAAATAATAGTAGCATGTTACAAAGTGATTTTTTGCCAAATTGGGTTTCCACTATAAAACCTGGTGTTTATACTTGTGTGAATGTTTAGATCTGAACATTGCTATGTTTTACAAGTTAAGTTACAGCTAGGTAGTGGACTGCATTGTTAGATGTTTCTATTATTGAATCAGTGATGACCGAGTTTGTTTTGGTTTTGGATCTGATTTAAGGATAAGTTTTGGAGATTGTTTTATACATCAGGACCTAAGGACAACTGATTCACCCCCCCCTCTTTGTTGTTCTAAATCATATTAACAATAACTTGTTCTCTAATACCGAATGTCACTTCCTGCCAGAGCACCCTTGGGAACAAGACACAAAACAACCACAATAGTTTTTTTTGTTAATTAATGTTTAGATAACTATGATGATAATTTTAATGCTCCAAAAATGCATACATTAAGAAGGTGTTAAACATTATCTTACATTACGTCTAATGCAACAAGATCTAGAGAAACACCAAATCAACAAGATAGACGAACAAGTATTCCCAAGGGCCCCATGGATGCCACATAAAAGTCACTAAACTAGGGCTTCCAAGAGAAATTGGACAATGTTCACAAGTATCTTGATCCACATAACACTCTCACAAAGACATCTTGACATAACAAGCATGAATTATCCCAATGGGACTGCGATCACACATGAATTAGATTGAAAATTTGATACACCATACGAGGTTGGATTTGGATTGTGATTACATGGAAAGAATAAAAGGGAAAATGGTATCCAAATCTATAATTTTATTTTTCCAGGGCCTTGAGGAACAACTCATTGTCTTAGATGTGCTACTCAATTGCGCTAATCTTCTTGATCAATTGTATGCACTACAGGAAGTTGCATACATGCTACATGAAGTTACATATGCACTATAGGAACATGTATACATGCTATAGGAACTTTTATATGCGCTACAAGAAGTTTCATATGTTTTACTCTATGTTTGATATGCACTAAAATAAACATATGTGCTAGACTACTTTCTTTTAAGGAAATTCACTAAAAAAGACATCTTCAGGGTTCTAGCTCCTATATAAGGTCATTTTTGGGTCTAAAAACCACCTAAAAGTGTCATAAATATACAAGAGAAATAGAAAAAATATCTAATAAAGTAAAAAAATCATGGCCAAGTCATCTTACATCAAATTAAAAACCAAATAACCTCAACATCATAAAAACCATGCACTAAGGTCAATTGGGCACACCATATCACTATGCTAGTTGATGAGTTACCTTGAAGCCCTTTGAATCACATTCTTGAATATCATAAATATGGTGAATAATACCTACTAAGAGTCATAAGAGACCAATGATTATAAGCATGCATGAGTAATTTACACTAGTGCCAAGAATGCAAAACTAAAAGCATCATAGGACATGAAAAGAGGAAATGCAACATGGTTCCTATAATAAGCCAATCACATCAATCGAAGATAAAAATTGAAAAAGAAAAAAGGTAAGGAATATATGTAACATACAATCATGATTAATTCTCCATTCTATATAAAAAAAACACCATCATTACATAATACATACAATTATCTTATCACATAGCATGAATACATGCAAATATACAAGAATGCCATCAAGTTGAGATCATATTTTGCATAACATTGGGACCAATAAAAAACTATACTCTAGTCCCAAAAAATACTTGGTTACTCCACCTGACCATGAGGAACCCTCAATCCCTCTCCCACTGTGCTTCAGAGATAACGATATGGCCCACACACACACACACCCAACCAAGCACACAACAAGGCTTCAAACACACAATGTACAAATATCCCACGAATCAAAAGAAATGCACAACATAGTCAAGAGCCATCCACAAGAATATACCAAGGAACTTTACAACATGTTTCCACCACATTAACATCCATATTACAAGGCACAATGCCAACTATTCACAACATGCACTATATTAGTCAACAACCAAGAGTGTGGATCCACTTGGATCCCCCCATTTATCTCATGTACCATCTTATGATTATTGTACAAGCACCAAAGACCACATATCACCAGAAGTAGATTTTCATTAAGTCAACAATGGTAAACCACTTATCCAAACTATAAGCCCACATACACACTTTTCAAAAATGGCTTCGATATAAGCACCATAGCAACATAACAAGAACAAAACCACAAGGAGACCGTAACATTCCATAGTCATGCAAAATATAATGTACATTTTAATGATGTTAAAATATCCATGAATGCATTCCAAGTTCCACATCAACACCAACCAACTTATGAATGAGTTAATTTTGGAATCCAGTTGCATACAAGTCACAAAATGGGAAAACACCATAAACTCAAGCTCACCAAAAAGAGATTCTCAAGTGAATCCATATTAGAGAAATCAGAAATTCCATCCATAGAAGGAATAACAACATACATCCACATCCTATTTCCTAGACAAAACCTTTTTAAGATGAAATTAGCTCAAAACTGGTTGAATGCAAGTTCACATGCCAAAATCATTAAATTTTCAAACTCCAACAAACAAAAATATGAGAATTGATCCTCAATGGTTTCTCATCCAAAAAAACATTCACTTCAATCATACATTCACCCAAATAAATTCTAGAAGCATAAGATTACATTGAAACCCTCATTTCCTTATAAATCCAAGAAATTTATCAAATCCTCATCAATTGCTTCAAACAAGTTTGCAATAAGATAAATTCTATCCAAGAATGCTTCTACAACTAAATTTAAACAATTATATTAAACTTCAACCAAGAAATTTGGAAAAAATCAAAGACATAGGTCTCAACATTCTCAAAACCATGAAATAAGAATAACTTGAGAAATCCATCACCAATCAAAACAAGATTTTGTGGAGACAGAGTGTTGAGTGTGAGGAATCCATTGGGCAAATACCCACAAAAATATCTTCACTCCAAAATCCTCCACAAATCAAATTTGAATTTTCCATGAAGGGTTTTGCAAGCAATTTTCAATATTGAGGAAAGTCATAACATGGAGAACTAAAATGAGAATGCACTTTTTGTCGTATTAAAAGGGTTCTTTTTCAAAAACTAAGAAATATGAATTAAAGTCATTAAATTAAAATCCAAAAATAGACTTTTAAAATTAAAATCAAAATCCAAATAAAATACCATAACACTTGTCGACAACAATAATTATATGATGAGTAACTTATGAATTTCCTCAACGGGGAGATCACTAGTCGCTGGTGCCTCACAAGCTGTTGGTGCGGTGTCGAGCATTTTGGCTAAGGTCTTGCCTTCTGTTGGAGGTTGTTAATGGAGCTATCTACTGGGAGATCATCGATCATTGGGTGTTCGTCAGTTGCTGGGTGTTTGCCGGTTGCTGGGAGATTGCCGGTCACTGGGAGATCACTAGTCTCTGGTGCCTCGCAGGCTACTGGTGTAGTGTCAGGCATTTCAGCTAAGGTCTTGCCTTCTGATAGAGGCTTATTGCAGGCCTCAAAGGTTGTCAGAGATTCTAGGGTTTCGCCGGTTGCTGGTGCCTCACCGTCTACTGGGGTGTCGCCGGTTGCTGGTGCTAGGGTTTTGTCTTTGGTTGGAGGTCAGCCACTGGTGGGAAAATTGTAAGTGTCCCTGGACATTGGAATCTTTGCTGGAGTGTCCTCGATTGCTACTGATGGGGTGCTGGAGGTTTTGCAGGAGGCTGGACTGGTTTTTTTGGCAAGTCCCTGTCCGGTTGCTGGTTCTTCATAGTCTGCGAGTGTTTCTCGGTCTGCTGGGGGTTCTTCGATTCCTCCTAGTGGTGCTTCAGTGCCTAAGGGGACATTAACATATGCTGGTATGGTTTCTAATGGGTCCACTACCAACTGCTTTGGTGGGGTTGGGAGTGGTGGAGGTTTAGGTGCTAAGGGTCCTCTCCCTATCTCGAACCCTATCCGTCTCTTCTTGGGTGAGGACATGGCGGAAGATATTGAGTGTGCATCCTATAAATTTTCTTCTCATGGTGTGATTTGTCACTTCTTGGGCTTGTGGTCGAGCCTTACTGATTTGCACCAGTGGATTTCTGATCATTGGGAACCTATCATTTCTGGTACTGTTCAAATTTTACCTATGGCAAAGAGTTTTTTTACTGCTAAATTTGATAATGTTGAAGATAGAAAGTTGATTATGTGCAATAACTCTTTCTCTTGGGATAATCATTTTATGCTGGTAATGAAACCTTGGTTTCCTGATTTTCCCCCCTCTTTTGAAATATTTAACAAGATTCTGATTTGGGTAAGGCTCCCTTATCTTCCCCTCCATTTTTGGGTCGAATCCCTATTTGAAGTGGTGGGTGAGGCTATTGGAGACTTTCTGATGGTGGATGAAGATTCATCTGATATTATGCACTCAACTTATGCACGTCTATTTGTGGAGATGGACATCTCTAAGGGGTTACTAGAAAAGATTAAGTTTGAGTACTCTAATACTTCCTAGATCCAAACTTTGGATTATGAAGGGCTTCCTTTCAGATGTAGAAAGTGTTTTAAAATGGGTCACTTGGCAGCCCAATGTGGATTATAGAAGACTAAGACCAAAAGGTCTACTTCTTGGTGGAAGGGTGCTTCATCTGACCATTATACAGTAGTAAAGAAAAATATTGATCTTGCTAAGAACACCACTGTTGGTAGATCTGAGGTTGTTCAGTCTACTGGAGATTCTTCAGCTAGCACAGTTACAACTATTTCTAACGGTATCTCTACTACTAATTCTACTGATGTTGGGGTTCTTCCACTTGTTTCAGGTCTTGCTAGGTCCATTGAATAGTCTGCTGGTGATTCTATTGGTACTGATGTTTTTGGTTCCGCTGGTGATCCTCCTATTGGTTTTGGTCTTGCTGGGTCTACTGTCATTTCTGATGGTAGCTTGGGTGCCGGTCAGTTTGCTAGTAGTTTTGTTGGTTATGTTCTTGTTGGGTCTGCTGGTTTCCTTCCAGAAAGTCTCATTTTGGCTGGTCTCTCTATTGTTGTGGAGAAATCTTGACTTGGTGCTTCTCCCTTGCGTTTGGTGGAAGGAACCCTTGTTGGTGTTGTCCAGTCTTCTTCTGCTTCTCTCTTGAGACCTTCCTCTCAAGACTGGCAGGAGAAGGCTTCTTTGGTAGAAGAGGGGTGGACCCCTGTTACTGGTAAACATCATAAAAAATCCTCTCTATAGTTTGATATGACTCTTTGCTCCCAGAAGAAGGGAGGGAAAGGTAAATCTTAGATTTTAAAATCTCATTAGAAGGGTGCTAAAGGAAAATCCTAGTTTTGGTTTTTTCCTTTAGCTTGAGTTTGAATGAAGGTTGTTTCATGCATTGTTTCATCCAGGTTGTGGGTGCCTATTTTAAAACCCTCGCCTTGGTCTTGACCCATTCCATTTTTTAGGGTTTCTTTGAATATCTTTTGTGACCACTTTGTTTAGGGTTTTGGGGCCCCTTCAAAACTTGCTTTAACCTCAATCAAAAATAATAATTATATGATAAAATAATAATCGATGACTCCATCCTACATGTAATTGCATTACTAAACTCAAGCATTGACTGACAACCATAACAAACACCTTAAAATAAACCACATGTCTCAACATTCCAAACTAGACAGCTGGTTGTTACCACCTAGTAATTGGCTAGCCAAAATAAATATATGTCAATTATCGCCCAAACCTGGAACTATAAGTGTGACTTTGCATATATATGGGCATGCTCATCCCTATCAATTCAGGGGAATTCGATGATTTGTACTTGTCCACATTAGTACCATAGTCGAAGCATATGTTCATATATGATATCAAGCAACAAAGTGGATTGAGACATTATTTAGATCTCACACACGAGAGGCTACAAATTTGTCCTTCTTCATAGAAGCATACCATAAAATAACAATATCGACAATTAATTATTCTTTTCGCATTAGACAGACATAATATTATCCATCACCATCTAGACATCATGATTATAAATCATCTAACTATATGCATAAAATTTCTTAATATATCATTAAATAACATAAGCACCACTAATTTCCACATGATCACATGTCCCAATCCATCCAAGCTAGCATTTCAACCTCATTAGTTATCATCTACCATTATCATGTAACTATACCATGAAAAAACATTATAAATCGACAAATGTATTCTTCTAACAACAACAAACAATACCTTGCAACAATAGCTACAACCATAATCCAATGAAATATCTAATAATCTTAGTTAAGCCATAATGTCCTATCATGAATTAATGATCAAATGAATTGCAATAAACTCAATAAAAACAAATAATCATTTTGATCAACTCGTACCTATTTCTATTGTAAATTAATACCTATTTAATTTGTAGTATACCAAATATATGCTTCTAGCTTTACTAACTAGCATTTAAAATCATCTGTGCTTACCTCATACCACATTTGATCCAAGGTCTAGAGTCTTGTTACATTCCAACTGTGGCAAGGTTGAGGTGGCACTACAAAAGTTCCATTGCTTTCTAGCCAAATCTTGTCTTTGAAGCAAGTAATAAGGAGATTTTCATATATAGAGATTGAACAAATAATTTATCTAAAAATAGTACACTTATGAGGGTATGTATATACATACATTGTCATGTCTCGACTTTGTATCCTAATTTTTCAAAGATAGAGTATTTTTTGTGGATCTTCGACTATGTTGACTTGGTCAGAGACTTTAGTTGATGATTAGACATCTAATTACTATGCTTATTGGATGATGTGCTATGTTTTGTTTTGACTTACGTTTATGATGGGACATTTATTATCATGCTTATGGATACGGTGTTATGGTTTTACTGCAACTTATGTTATTATGTATCACGATTACATTTATGAATAGTCAAATGTTAAATAAATAAAATTTATTTGATGCACATTTGATTATGGATTATGATTTGGGACACTAATGAAAAATTTGAGTGTCCTAAGTTATTGGCAGGATCAATAGCCCGAGTGAGGCCCAAATAGAGGAGCACAACACCTTGGTAGTGGTCAATTTGATGGAACTTGGCACAAACACACTTAGTTTAATGTTGCATGTTTTTAATGGATTCTAACCCTATTTGCAAAAGTATGGTAAATTTTGTGCCTTTGTGTGTGTTTAATAATTAAAAAAACTTGTCATGTTTTCTTTTCATAATTTTTAAAGGAAATGAGTATTGGGTCCAGAAAATAAATAATTATATATGCAATTATGATTTATTCATATGATCATAGATACATTTATTTAGAACTAATTTATGTTTTATTTTATTAAATTTTTTGAATTAATTGAAAAAATAACAAAATATTTTTATTTTAATATTTTTCTTCTTTATATTAATAATCAAGAATAAAAGAATATTTTATATTGTACAACTTTATTCTTTATGCTTCTGATGGATACCAAAGTTTCCAATTCGACACACGCAAGAAGAGGTTGTGGAATTCAGCTTTACACCTGTTAATTGCAGTATGTTGAATTGCTTAAAATTAAAACCCCTACTATTATTACACATGTTGTTGAATATGTATGTCAAAGGTTGATGATCAAAGATTGTTTCAATTTTCAAAGAATTGGATTAAGGTGCTTGTCTACTTGTCGATTTTCAAATCAGCATTATGTGCTTTATATATGTCAACATTTGAATATTCCAAGGGATGATTTCCATGATTTTACATTAGGTGGCCAAGATATATTAATGATTGTTTCTAATGAAGTCTGATAGATTAAAGACAAATATCTATTTGTGATGGAAAATAGAAAGGCTGTGTTCAATGCATATACATGTCTATCTCGCCGGGCAATTTAAAGGGCTGTAAAGTACATTCGCTGCTATAATTTTGAATAGAGAAATTGAAGGAGCTAAGTGAGGTGTTGAATTAAAAGGGAGTTGTGTATATTCATAAATTATGTTATGAGTCGAATACATAGAAACGAGGAGAGACTAAGAACTCGAATGTTTTGAAATGCATATGTGGTGGTGGTTATTGAGTATTTTGTATGCTTGTGGTTGGTGTTGAAACTATTGTGTGTGGCTGTATTGAACATCCTGTGCATTGGAAATTCTGGACAGTGTTGTTATTGAAGAATAATAGGAGTGTGGTCTAGATGATAAAGTGCTTCAGTTTTGAATAACAGGTACGATAAGTAAGATAATTAGTAGTTGTGTCGGAAGGAGCTGTCTTTCTGAAAGAGTTGATGGTGTGATGGTGTGAGTACTGGATTGGTACTATTAAGTTATTAAGTCAAATATGATGTTGAAGTCAATGGGCTCTTGGTGAAGTTGAATAGTTCTAAATGAGCCCACTAGGAATCAAGTCTTGTTGAGTGCATGGCTCTAACACCATAAGGGATGAGGTTGGGATCGTGCCCTGGGCGGATTTTGGCGGAATGGATACCCCTCAGTCTTTGGCTCTTAGTTGAAGTGGTTCTTTGAACCTTCAACAAAAATAAAATATTCAATGTTGAGTCGATGAGTAAAACAACATATAAGTGTTTGGGGTTTTGTTGTTGCATATATCTGATGTGTAGATATTATTTTTGGAGTTGCATGTATGGTGTATGGTGAAAGGAGTTGTTTGAGTGTTATTGCAATTGAGTGAGTGCTCTCTAACTAGGTTTGGTGCTTCAATTGACTGGAGTTGGTGCTTCAACTAGTCAAAGTTGGTACTTCGAAGAGGTTTGGTGTTCTTTGAGAGTTTGTGCTCTCTATGGGTTGGTGCTCACATTTTGTAATTTGGGTTAGTGCCCTTTGTTAATGAAAGTGATTGTATGCCGTGGTTTTTTATCCGAGAGGGTTTTCCACGAGAAATATGGTGTTTGTATCTTGATGGTTTCTCTTATTATGTTTTATGTGATTTCTAGATTTAAAAATTTACAAGTTTTGAAATACTAATTCACCCTCCCCTCTCAGTATTTCCTTTGTGATCTTCACATGTTACTACCATCATGTTTCCACATTTTTCATACATACATATCATCGTAATTCTTTGGAAATGTTTAACAAGTAAAAACCACCTTTATGTGAAAGTTAAGTCAGTATATTAGATTTTATTGAAAGAATAAAATATTTATATAATGTATAAAACTTAATCTAGTATGAATTATTGTTGTGTTCTTTCTATCTATTTCGTGGTAGGATGGGTTGAATGTTTATTAGAATTTTGTATAAAATATGGATTATGATTTCTAAATATTAAAATATTACTATATTTGAAGCATTTGGTCCATTTTAACATATTATTAGTTAATTATTTAGAAGCTTATGTATTATGACGGAAGATTTCTATGATATACATACTTATAAAATCGCTAAAATATTACCTAGACCTAGTCATGATAATTAGGAATTTAAGCACTATCAATATAGAATTCTAAAGTTTAAAATTATTATTATATGGAAGTAAAATACTAAACTTGAACATGGTATTTGAATAAATTTAATGTAAAGAAGAAGACTAGGGTTGTGAGTAGACTTTATGTAAATGAAACTTCAATTTTAATCATTATTGAAATGTGAATTCCCTTTACTTCTTGATGACATTTTTGAATAATGAAGGTAGCCTTGAATATCTCACAAGAGAGGTTGAATTGATCTATGGTTATGTTAAGCATTAGAAGAAATGGAGATTGGACTATGAATGTTGTAAACAAATAGATATGCAGTTTAAGTGTTCATAAAGAAATGTTTTGAGCCATGGTCATTCTTTCCATAAATTCCAAGGATAGGTATTGTTTATGATACATTGTGTTACTTAGATTCCTCAAGGGATATGTTGTGTTTTAGTGAATGATTGACTAAGATTGTAGAAGCAATGCAACTTGAATGCGAGTGTTTAATATCACTGATTAGTACATCGGTAAATGAATTAGACCTCAACATTTGGAAATGATAATAGATAGATAACTAGAGACTATTGTTATTATTTGTTTATGTATGTTTATTTCATCTTGTGTTTTCAATATGTTTCATGTGTGTGATGATAGAAAAACACCGAATGTGGAATAACAAGTAAGGATAGGTTTTGGTTTATCTTTATCCTATCTTCTAGGTAAATGAAAAAACAATACTTTGGCCAAAGAAATAATTGCATACATGGATACTGCTATAGTATTTTTATTATACTATTTTCCATATCATGTATAGATGCAACATTATCATAGGTGAAATGTAGACAGATCACAATACTACATCAAATTCCATCTGACCTGCCAATTCCAATTTGCTAAGTTCCTTGAATAGGGTTTGTTGCTCAACCTTTCATGTTGAATATTGGGGGAGCTAAACACTTTGTGGTTGGTTGGGAAAAGCACGTGGACTCCATTCTAATTTTGAGCATAGCAGATGGAGAATAGTCTAAGGCTCAAGGAGATGGAATGATTTTAAGTTTCATTCATTTGTATTTCATGTGATTGACTAAATGGTCGTTTGACTTATCTTGCATTTGATGTACCAACCTATTTGTCAATAAATCATGTTTATTTATGATGATCTCTAAATTGAGAAAAAAAACTATGTAATTTTTAATTTGATGTAACTTCATTTATTCGATAATGAGTTATTTTCAAATCTTTATCTTGTGTGAAATTATAGTCTTTACATGTGGTATCAAAACATATTTCTCTAGGTCTATCATGTCACTAAAAGACGCATTTGGTTGGTGCAGGAATTTTGAACAATCATTATTAACACTAGGAATTCTCATTTAAACAAAATTAGAATTTCATTTTTTTAGTAAAATGCATATGTGGTGGTGGTTATTGAGTATTTTGTATGCTTGTGGTTGGTGTTGAAGCAACTCATTTGTTCTAAGATTGAAACTTTTGTGTGTGGCTGTATTGAACATCCTGTGCATTGGAAATTCTGGACAGTGTTGTTATTGAAGAATAATAGGAGTGTGGTGTAGATGATAAAGTGCTTCAGTTTTGAATAACAGGTACGATAAGTAAGATAATTAGTAGTTGTGTCAGAAGGAGCTGTCTTTCTGAAAGAGTTGATGGTGTGAGTACTGGATTGGTACTATTAAGTCAAATATGATGTTGAAGTCAATGGGCTCTTGGTCTTTTGGTGAAGTTGAATAGTTCTAAATGAGCCCACCAGGAATCAAGTCTTGTTGAGTGCATGGCTCTAACACCATAAGGGACGAGGTCGGGATCGTGCCTTGGGCAGGTTTTGGGGGAATGGACACCCCTTAGTCCTTGGCTCTTAGTTGAAGAGGTTCTCTGAACCTTCAACAAAAATAAAATATTTGTTGAGTCGATGACTAAAACAACGTATAAGTGTTTGGGGTTTTGTTGTTACATACATCTGATGTGTAGATATTATTTTTGGAGTTACATGTTGGTGTATGGTGAAAGGAGTTGTTTGAGTGGTAATGCAATTGAGTTAGTGCTTTCTGATAGGGGTTGGTGCTTCAATTGACTGGGGTTGGTGCTTTAGCGAGTCAAAGTTGGTACTTTGAAGAGGTTTGGTGTTCTTTGAGAGTTTGTGCTTTGAATGGGTTGGTGCTCACATTTTGTAATCTGGGTTAGTGCCCTTTGTTAATGAAAGCAATTGTATGTCGTGGTTTTTTTATCCGAGAGGGTTTTCCACGAGAAATATGGTGTTTGTATCTTGATGGTTTCTCTTATTATGTTTTATGTGATTTTTGGATTTAAAAATTTACAAGTTTTGAAATGCTAATTCACCCTCCCCTCTTAGTATTTCCTTTGTGTTCTTCACATGTAACTACCATCATGTTTCCACGTTTTTCATACTTACATGCCATTGTGATTCTTTGGAAATGTTTAATAAGTAAAAACCACCTTTATGTGAAAGTTAAGTCAATATATTAGATTTTATTGAAAGAATTAAATGTTTATATAATGTATAAAACTTAATCTAGTATGAATTATTGTTGTGTTCTTTCTATCTATTTCGTGGTAGGATGGATTGAATGTTTATATTTTATGGTTAGAATTTTGTATAAAATATGGATATTGATTTCTAAATATTAAAATATTACTATATTTGAAGCATTTGGTCCATTTTAACATATTATTAGTTAATTATTTAGAAGCTTATGTATTATGACGGAAGATTTCTATGATATACATACTTATAAAATCGCTAAAATATTACCTAGACCTAGTCATGATAATTAGGAATAAGCACTATCAATATAGAATTCTAAAGTTTAAAATTATTATTATACGAAAGTAAAATACTAAACTTGAACATGGGATTTGTATAAGATTAATGTAAAGAAGAAGACTAGGGATTGTGAGTAGACTTTATGTAAATGAAACTTCAATTTTAATCATTATTAAAATGTGAATTCCCTTTACTTCTTGATGACATTTTAGAATAATGAAGGTAGCCTTGAATATCTCACAAGAGAGGTTGAATTGATCTATGGTTGTGTTAAGCATTAGAAGAAATTGAGATTGGACTATGAATGTTGGAAACAAATAGATATGCAGTTTAAGTGTGAACATAAAGAAATTTTTTGAGCCATGGTCGTTATTTCCATAAATTCCAAGGATGGGTATTGTTTATGATACATTGTGTTACTTAGATTCCTCAAGGGATATGTTGTATTTTAGTGAATGATTGACCAAGATTGTAGAAGCAATGCAACTTGAATTAGAGTGTTTGATATCACTGATTAGTACATCAGTGAATGAATTGGACCTCAACCTTTGGAAATGATAGTAGATACCTAACTAGAGACTGTTGTTATTATTTGTTTATGTATGTTTATTTCATATTGTGTTTTCAATATGTTTCATGTGTGTGATGATAGAAAAACACCGAATGTGGAATAACAAGGAAGGATAGGTTTTGGTTTATCTTTATCCCATCTTGTAGGTAAATGGAAAAAAAATACTTTGGCCAAAGACATAATTGCATACATGGATACTGTAATAGTATTTTTATTATACTATTTTCCATATCATTGTGTATATGCAACAATATCATAGGTGAAATGTAGATAGATCACAATGCTACATCAAATTCCATCTGACCTGCCAATTCCAATTTGCTAAGTTCCTTGAATAGGGTTTGTTGCTCAACCTTTCATTTTCAGTATTGGGGGTGCTAAACACTTTGTGGTTGGTTGGAAAAAGCGCGTGGACTCCATTCTAATTTTGAGCATAGCAGATGGAGAAGAGACTAAGGCTTAAGGAGATGGAATAATTTTATGTTTTATTCATTTGTATTTCATGTGATTGACTGAATGGTCATTTGACTTATCTTGCATTTGATGTACCAACCTATTCGTCAATAAATCATTTTTATTTATGATGATATCTAAATTGAGAAAAAAACTATGTAATTTTTAATTTGATCTAATTTCATTTATTCGATAATGAGCTATTTTCAAATTTTTATCTTGTGTGAAATTATAGTCTTTACATGTGGTATGAGAGCATGTTTCTCTAGGTCTATCATGTCACTAAAAGATGCATTTTGTTGGTGTAGGAATTTTGAACAATCATTATTAACACTAGGAATTCTCATTTAAACAAAATTAGAATTTTTTTTTAATAAAGGTAGTACATAATTGTCAGAAAATAATAAAGGTGGTGATTTTATCTTCCTATCATATCATTTAAAACAAACAGAATGAAACAAGCATGTAGCTAAATATCATTTTTACATCATGTGCAATTATCAATGTAGCCATGAAAATTTAAAAATGCTAGGAAACCATTACCTCACCGAAGTTTGGTCTTCAATAATACCTACATTCACTTGTACTTAGATTCACTTTAGTAAGTTAGTATCATAAATCATAATCAAAACATATGTGAGAATTAAACTCATAAACATAAATTGATATCTTAACATCATTTCATGTCATTTTAATACATTTAAATCAACTATATAAATTACCAATTGCGCCCACATGCATAGTATATACATAAATTAATGTTCAATCATCTCATCAACTATAATGACTAACAAATGGAGGGGAGTGGAGCTAGGATGTGTGCACCCTAACTTTGGGGGTCAACGTGGGTCGCCACGTGGCACTAGGACCCAAAATTTTTAATCAACTAGCTAGAGCACTGCATTGTCAACCACAAATAAAAATTTATCAACATTGATTCAAAATTATACACATGTTTCATTCTCATTCATCCAACATGTCTACTTAGTGCCATTTCGGTGTTTCAAGGGGGATGTACTCGGGCCCATGCCCAAAACCTACCTACAATACTGTCTAACTAGATAGGGTGACCGTGTGGCATTCCACCACATGGACACCCAATCCACCACCCTCACTACCATTTCTTCCTGTCGAAAATTTACACTTCATCAAACAATGTAAATTACTACATGTCGCCTCTCCTCATAATCACCTTACACGTTGCTTAATTCGAACAAAACTCCATTCTATACACCTAACTCCTTGCAAATCAAGCCATGTTTTATTCCTTTCTATCCCACCCATTCTAGAGTCTTCAATTATTTTGGAGCTAAAATGTATTTGATTGGGTACTTTTCAAGATCCACGTCCGACAAGAGTGTGCAACTTTTTTCATTGGCAATACCATTGTCTCTGCAGGTAGTAAATTGGGTTTTTATTTGCATTGTTTCCTATCTCTAGTATGGATTATATTGCACTATTTCTACATATGCATTGCATTATTTCACATTTATTTCATTTAATTCCTCTTCTTGATGTTTTGTAGGTATGGATAAAGAGGAAAACATAATGAGGAATTCAAATTTTATTGTTCAATCCTTCACAATGACTAGTTGGAGGAGTTATACCTCACATTCTCTTGGCTTACCTTTGATATAGGTGAGGTTTTTATCCTAACTAAGGCCACCGAAGATCTTTTGGGACTTTCAAATATAGTTTTTTCGATTCTTTTTTATTTTCTCTAACTCTAATTTGGATTTCTGTTGTGTTTGGTGCTTCTTGCTATTTTTTTAGAGTGTTTGTGTTTATGAACACAACTTACCATGGTCATAAACACTTATAAGTTAATAAGGGATTCAGACTCACATGCTCGAGCTTCACTTGCATGTTCTTAGTCCTATGAATTCCATTTTTTGGTCTTCTCAAGCATCATTGTAGGTATTCAACTTATTGGTCTAGAATTATAACTACTTAAGGATTTAAATTAAATTGTTATTATTGGGTTTGATGATCCGATTTCACAATTTAATGGTTTAAATTTTACTATTAATGGGTTTCCCATTTCACTGTTAATGGGTTTTTAATTTCACTATTTCAGTTACTATACGGTTTTTAGTTTTAAAGGGTTTCCAATTTGAAAGGGTTTTCATTTTACTATTAATATAGGGTTTTAGTGATTCAATATTATTAAGGGTTTCCAATTTCATTTCCAATGTTAGGAATTAAGGGTTCCAATTTTAGTGTTTATGGGTTTACAATGTCATCGTTACTGTCAAAGGTTTTCTATTTTACTATTACTTTAGGTTTTAAGGGTTTGGAGTTGAATGTGGGTGCGGTTCAATTTCACTATATAAGGGTTCACAAGTTTAATGGTTTCCAATTCAACGTACACCATTTTTAATTTATCTCATTTAAGGATTCAATGTGGCAAAGAGTTTGCAAGTGTTTCTTCTCAAGTTTATTTGGTTACAAATCGAGAGGTTGTTGAGGTTGG